>BCLH01002127.1:46538-59627 GCA_001602315.1 Zoysia pacifica
CATTAAGGATAGTCCCAGCAAATAAGAAGCTTGAACTGAAATATACCAATGAAATAGAAACAAACTAACAATGAGAAATATTAGTTACCCGGATTCATCAAGAAAACCATTAAAATACCATTCCCTTCATTAATGGTGCATCCGGCCCAGAATTTGTTTGCAACTTTAATGTGAGTATTGATAAGCAATAAGAAACTAATTTTTCATATATCTCAGTGAAACTAAAGAAATGAATGGATCTGACACAGTTTCTGTTTTTATCCTTCCAGTCAGATTAGCACAAGAGTACAAGACACACTGTACACTTTTCGTTGATTGGCATTTCACTATAGCAAAGGCCAGAATTTGAGATATCATGTCCGGGCTAATGAGGAAGGCACAAGAGTGATCAGGTCAGAGACGCTCCAAGCAAGTTGTGTTCATGTAGAAGCTGCTATGAGATATGTCCCAACAATTTCCAATGTGAAGTTTCTCAAAAGAATTGCATCCCCTACCAGGAACATAATTCATAAATGACACGAGTAAACACAAAATGATAAAGATAAAAGTGGGCCAACATTGAGAGAGCATAGAATGTCAGGCACACCATCATATCCCCTTGCCAGTTCATGAGACATATATCTCATATTTTATTTTTATTAAATACACTTAGCTCAACCAGCAGTCATCAACAGGCTACTAATGTATTGATAATTATGAAATGTAACCAGCGTGAGAATGTTAATAGCTCTGAAAAAAAAATATCACACCTGGAATTTGTGCAGCCTAATATGTACATGGCGAGATCGAATATGTGGATGTCAAGCTCATATATGTGTTTTGAGGGCAGACTCGCAGCAGTGCGTGTCCAGCAGCTCGCCGGCATTGTTAATCATTGTGGCGGCACCAGAGCTAGCAACACAAGTGCGGCATTTCATCAAACGATTGGTGGGCGACATGAACGCTCATCCTTGAAGGGAGAGGAGGCGTGGGAGTGAAGGACGGGTCTCACCATGAGAATAATGCAGAGTCGAGTGACACGGCATTGCTGGATCCACACACCCAGTTTTTGTCCTCAACGAATTCTTCACCAGGAAAAGGTCGTCGAGGTCCTGGGTGAGGAAGGAGCTGGTATCGAGGAAGAGCACGGCCACCAACAAAGCCGAGGCGCCGCTGCCACTTCCCGCTGTGGGGCCAGCGCTGATGAGGGGCGCGGGGTAGGGGATCTGCTGCGTCCTTGACCCACCGGAGAGAGAGAGAGAGAGAGAGGCGGAGGAGAGACATGACCGAATGAGAGAGAGGACCGAAGAAGACGGCGTTGGCGAAAAGCAACCGCTCCTAGGTGAAGCAAGCCAGACACGAGGAATCCCTGCCGATGACAATGTGACGATGATGAGAAGCAACAGAGGAACGTGGGTTGTGTACCTAAGCGGTTGGCGCGAGTAGGAAATATAAAAAGGATGCAAAGGCTATAAAGAATAAAATTGAATCTAAATTTCCTTAAGCTTTCTGACAGAAGCATTAGTTTGCGTCCAGTTTACCACAAATCGATGAGGTTTCTATAGTTCAATCCTTGATATCTACCATATTGGTCTATTTTTTATTGTTAAAAAGCAAAAAGGTGCGTTGATAAAAAATATAGTTCAATAAAAAAACATTCCTCATGAGTAACAACACACATTTTGTGATGTTAAAATTTTCATATATGTATGTGTTGTTACTAATAACAGCAACACAAGGCATGTGATGCTAATATAATTCTTTTGCAACACAAATTTTATATGTTGTAAGATATATGTTGCTAAAAGTCAATCCCCTTGTAGTGATATTTGTAATAAGTAGTGTGAGTAAAGAGATGAGCTGATATGATATTACCTTAAAAACATCAGGAAACGAACAATAGAAGGGTATTTCATGTTTTAAGAAATAAGTAGAATATATGCAAGCAAAGAAACCTCCGCGTCAGGTAAATTTGGATAATTAATGTCAACTTGCTTCCGTAACAGGGCCTCAATCCAGTTCTGTTTGATGTTCAGGAAAAAAATGGATAGTCAAAGAGAGGGACATTATATGTTTGCAACTCAAAGCAAAGAGAAGCTTGGTAAGTAATTGGCAACTATTACATAACCTTTAATCTTAAGTTCCTCTGATTTCAACGATGCATTGAGAATGTGATCAACACCGATAAATGCCTGCCAATGTTTTTCCCACCCAATTTCTTAAGCTAGTAAAAAACCAATAATCGTGGCAGAGTAAAAGAGAGGGCTCCCCGAGAGGATCTTCGCAGCCGTCTTAGTTTATATCCCGCACATTGCTGCGGAATTGTAAAATGACACAATAAGAATGTGTCTAAATTACTATCAATGCACTACATGCTCAAAAAATTATATATAGATGTTATGATGTGTAGTATAAATATTTGCTAGATGGTTATACAAACAGGAAACATATTTTATTAATAGTTTTGGAGGTATAAATAATACCTCAATGGGAGACACATTGTCTTGCATTTTGTAATATCAAATAGGTTTGTATTTGTTTTCAGCTGAAGCCTCACTCTGCATAAAGTAAATACCAATACAACTGTTAGTAATTTTGACTTGAAGCAGTTATGTTGTTCACGTGCACCTGGTGTCATATACTCATATGATATGGATAGAAACACAAAAGATCATGTTATTCGCGAGGTTTCACTCACCGTCAAGGGCATGTTAACACTTCATTTATAGTTGAGGATAAATTTTTTTTTCTAACAATAGGTAAAAGAATGAAATAGTGTCACCTGAATGAGCATGAAGAAGGCTAAATATCCTGCTATATCCACAGGGAATTTTATGAACCAACAAACATGCATATGAAATTCAAAATGAGAATATAAAGAAATTCATGTGGAAGCAACATACATGCAGATGTGGTTTATGCAGGAGTTTCTACGAGGCAGTGTATTGAGCCGGTTGTGTGCATAAAACTTGGGCAAGTTCAGAAGAAACAGGTGCATTATTTAGTGTGCCTCCTACATTCGATCTACTTTGAGAGAGAAAAAGGCCAACACCCAACATAACATGCAGCAACTGAGATTGTTTGGGGAAAAAAAATCAAATCTAAAGTAAGAATCCATAAGGCCCTAGAAATAAGTGTGGGCTCTTTACAAAGCATGTAGTATAGGATAAGCCATAGAAATAAAACTGGGAGTTAGAATAACGATTAGGTTTGTATACACAGGATGGGAAATGCATTTAGCACTGTTCATTAAATGATCTTTACAGAAACAAATAATGAAACTGGAGCATCAACATAATCAGAGGACTCAGTCCCAGATCATGATGATTTTTACTATATAAATCAAATTTGATTGGATTGAATATGACATCACTAAAGTGGATACAAAATAATTACATGCCAAACTAAGCGCAAGTAGGTAAGTAGCTACAACAGATACATTAGATAAAACAGAAATGCCTTTCTGAACTTCCTTGTTGAAACTAAATGAAATTGGCAAGAAAAGGGTAGCAAACAGTAAATGAAATGAAGACACAGCTCTGCTATGCATTCGAGAAGTAGGAAAAAAGAAAAAATTGTGTAGTGAAAACTTAAAACAAATTACCTTCTGGATTCGGGAGCGCTCCTGTGGTAAGATGGCTTTATGTTCTCTTGTCAAAACAATAGCCTTTAGTTGATAGAAAAAAGAAGCTTAGTAGACTGAAAGATAACCAATTAAATTCAGAAATTATGTCTGCTCTCTGAAATCAAAGGGTAGATGGAATCTGTGGATGAACTTGGGTGTGCCTTGGAGACTGATAGATATACGACAAGAAGAGAGTCCAGATGCCTAACTGCAAGCACAATCCATGGAATAAAATGAACTGTTAAAAATTTTAGAAATAGAGTGTCAAACAAAAAAAGCTCGATCTTTGATTGCGATGGGATCTGGAGAGGCTATTGCAGCAGAATTTGTAGACGACGTGCCATAAATCTGTTACTTGTACCATACCAGAACACTGCATGAAAGTTGCAATGCAAATGACATTGTGCCTCCATATTCGATAGCTGCAGGTACAATTTCTGAGCCAAAGATACTCCAGAACATAAGTAGCAGCATATAGTGCCATCACTCCATATGTAAAATTTCCTGCGACCTGCAATTCAACAAACTTGGCATATCAAGTACAAAGTAACAGTATAACTAATTAAGTTATGTGGCATGGTACGAAAAAATAACATGTCTAAGATCTTCGCTAACTAAACGCATCCACAGGGAAATAAAAGAAGTTTAGAGTACCATATCAGTACATCTAACTCTAAAAAATATTGATCCTTATAGGAGCTGGTGAAAATTCATATGCAAAGATGTATAAGGACCTTGCAGGAGATAAAGAACTAATCCTTAGATGAGCTGGTAAAGTTTTCAAAATATGCAAATATGTGTATGCACCTTCTCAGCCAATCGTTGAACAGGAGCCTCCCTTGCCTGTGCTTCTTCGACCAAATGAAGGATGTCAGACATCACAGTTTCACCACCGGGCCTTCTTACTTCTACTGTGAGTTTGCCGTTCAAGTTGATGCTTGGATACTTCTGCATAACAAAGCAAGTGAGTAATCATCATCACATCTCATACTATATAAATATTTTATTTCATCTTAATGCAATTATACGCATTCAAGGAAAACAATTATAAATACTTAAACTGATCTGCCAGTTGAATTCAGTGAGCCAGATAATTTCATAATCTGCATAATAAAAAAATGATAAGGTGTTTAGATAGACATACCCCTGCTACCTTTGTTACAGGCATAGGTTCCCCCCTGTCCAATTTGATTCATCCACTATAATCCTTCCAGGTTTGACATGCCATCTGCCTGGATGCTGTTGGAACTAATCATGTTGCTTGTCTATTTTCATGTGAGTTTGTGTCTAGGATATTCCGTACTGTTTTTGTGTTAGTCAAGCACGTAGTGTGAACGTGCATTACTGCAGGTGTGTGCGCATGGAGGACTCCAGGCAAGTGTGTGCCGGTGTGGAGTTGTGGCTCAAGCCGTTGATCACTTTGTTAGTCATGCACAGATTGTGTGCTTGGCCGAGAGTGTTTGTAGCATGCAGGGATGAGTGGAGAAGACCTGCATGCACGAGAGTTAGTGGAGACCCTGAAGGCCGTTGTGGCGTGCGTGACGCTTGGTCAGCTGAAGAACCAGCTCTTACGCATGCAAAGCGTGTACGTGCAGGTGAGTGCCGTGCATGCACCAGGGAGAGTGGTTAGTGGAGTGATTAGTGGAGCTAATGGCTGAGTAGTGCGGCTAGACGTGGTGCGTGTGTGAGTGCCGGCCAATGCACTGTGTCTATTTAAGCTCTGTGTAATCAACGTGTTTAAGTGTCAAGTGAAGAGAAATACAAGTGTTTGTGCTGTGCTAATGCCGGAGCTGGTGTGCAGCTCTGTAAATTCCTACATCCCTGTGTCTAGTGCCATTTTGTGTGTGCACGTGTGTTCTGAAGAGGGCTAGTGAGTGAGGAGCTGGGTCAACAGATGCGATCCTATATGATCACAAGGTCCATTTGCATCCGCTCCATCTGCTAGTGCATCCACCGTGTCAAATCAGAATCCACTGACTCACATACCATATCATCGGAAGAGCAAAACCTCGATTCCAGTGGCTGGACACTGAACAACAGAAGAATTGGTCTGTACCTCGAGCCATTCGACCACATCAATCTCCACTTCCTGGAGGTAGAGCTGCGACATGACACCCTGTGATTGGGATGCGCTGGTGGATACGGCACCGCACCACACCACCCTGCTCTCCACAACGCCAGCAAACACCAGGCCTTGCGAATCCGCGACCGACAGGGGCAGAGCCACGGCATGAAGGAAGACACCGCCTTCTCGCAGACCGCCCGGCACCACCTCCGCTGCTTCCGAACCTGTGGCCGAGGTCGTGGGAGAGGATGCAGCGGTGGGTGCTGTGGCGAGGGCAGGGGGAGGAGGGGTGGTGACGTGGCTGGGGCGGGCGCAGATGGAGGAGGGGAGGATGCGGCGGGGACAATGGAAGGAAGGAGGAGAGGTGGCAGGGTGGGGATGGAGGGGCCGGCGCAGCGGTGGGGATAGAGAGGAAGGACCCGCGCACCCGCCGACGACACTGAGCGCATCTAGGAGCATGTCGCGGCTGCTGCCGCCGAATCTGTGGCCGTGATTGTGGGAGAGGAGGCAGCAGCGAGTGCTGTGGCGGGGGCGGGAGGCGGGAATGAGGGGCGACGGCGTCGCGTGGCTGGGGCGGGCGCAGATATGGGAGGGGAGGCGGCGGCGGGGATGATGGGAGGAGACGCAGCGACGTTGGAGAAGAAGGGTCGACACAGCGGTGGGGACATCCGGACAGAGGAAGGGAGGTGTGAGGGGGGAGTAGGAGAGGCGGTTGGAGGGGATGACTCGTGTCGCTATGAACGGTCAGGATGGAGTACTTTCCTGTGATCTGACGACTGGTAATTAAAGATGACGTGGCTCATTGAAATTTCAGGAATGAATGTTAGTGGGATAAGTATTATAGATATTCAAATATTTAGGAAACGTTTCTAAAGAACTAATATTGGTTTGGCAACTGGTTAACATGACAGGATAGCTAGAAGAAAGTTCTAACCAAGGTATTAGCGAATATCTGAACCATCATGGCAGAATTTGAAAACTACTGCTACTAAGGAGTTCAGCTGAGAATCAGACTAAAAATAACATTTATTTTGAGACGGAGAAAGTAGTATTTTTAAGTTATAAACATGCAATTACTGACGAAGGAATACGCTGAGCTAATACATAATCCCTACACCGCAAGAACATTACGGCAGGCACCATTACAATAACATTGCAACATGCTTGATCTTCGTATTCCAACAAACCTGGTGGTTTACAATTAATGGTGGCAGCTAATCTCTGAGTTTCACGCTTTTCCTGGTCTGCAAAAAAGTTTGGACTTTGTTGGCATTTTGTTGCCGCTGCTGACAAGCGACACATTGCAGCATTTTTGACAGTTTCAGAAGAGATGGATGACGAGGGACCTGCTCGATCCAGAATAAGATTGGCCGTACTAGTCTCCTGCAAATAAGATTGAACAATAAGGAGAAATAGTAATCTGGGGACCAAGGCAGTCACCGTGTTTGGAATTAGCTGCATGACCCATAGAATCAGTGCCTTCTGAGCACACTCTTCATAAAATGAAAAGAAATATCATGTTAAAAGTAAGTTGAGCAATGTGACAATGAATATTACAACAAGGAAAAAGGAAATCCTTTATCCATATACAAGTTGATTTAGAAAAGCAGCATCGAATGCTACCAGCACAATGTGATAACGCATACGGAACAGTAACTATTCATTTGGGTCCTGATAAAAAATAGGGAGAAAAAATAGAGCCTGCTTGAGATAGAAAATTGCACGCCTTGTGGGACTCGAACCCACAATCGTCTGATTAGAAGTCAGACGCCTTATCCATTCGGCCACAGGAGCATTCGATTTCTCGCCCCTTTTTTTTACTTAGATTGAAGTAAAGGACGTAGCATATGTGTATCACGCCCCGACTCGCCCAAGCGGGCCAAGCCCAAAACAGACGATCAAAAGATCCAGATCGAACCGCCGCCACTTCGCCGGAGCGGGGCTGCGGGAGAGGGATGGACGCGGCCAAGAAGTTCAGCGCCAGCGAGCGGGAGGAGAAGGCGACCAAGAAAAGGAGCCACGGGTCCACGGCGCTGTTCGTGGCGGTGGACTACGCCTTCCTGCTCGGCTTCGCCGGCTTCCTCGCCTACCTCGTCGGCTCCCGGATCCTCCCATCCGTCGCCTCCGCCGTCTAGATCCGTCCGCCGCTCTTGCTTCCGCTCCAACTTTTTGTTCGGATCCGATGATACCGAGTGTTGTTGAGACGCCGAGATCTTTCTTCCTGCGACGCAATGTAACCCGATCTCCCAGTGTAATCAGATGACAAGTGACTGTGTTTCTTGGCAACTGGCTGGCGCACTGTTGATGCGAGAACGGTTTGCTTGTTGAGTTGTTTCTGTTTTTTGTAATGGGATGATGATCGATGTGTCGTTGCTAATGGTGCTGATTGATTGAGTCTGATCAGATCGCTTTCGTGCTTAGTTTCAAAACTACTCTCTGTTTATGATTCCGTTACCCAGCATGCAGCTTTATTCAGTCGGCAAGTTCTTCGAATTGACATTGCTCAATGCTAATCCAGTAATCCTCCCCCACTCGAAATATCTCTTTTGACGAGGTATCAGGGGCTAAGTTGAGCAGGTAGTGTTTAACCAAAATTTGATGAGAGACGAGCGATCTGGAACAAAACTTGAGCAGTTTCTTTCGGTTGCTTGAGCTCTCTAGTGGTGAAGCTGATTACAAATTTGATATAGTTCAAACAGGCTACAACAAACTGGAGAATTACCTACGTCTTTCACCATTAACATTGGCAATACAGAGAGTCCCTTCTGTCTTATTAGTACAGTGTTGCCCCGGCAAAATGAAACCAGATTCAACCCCATGCAGACAGTTTAGTTGATATTACTAGCATCAGCTTGATTTTGATGTAGACTTAGGCATTTATTTGCTGAGAACAAAAAGCTATATATCTGAAAATACCTTCTATTTTTTCTGCCTTCCATTCCTTCTGAAACTGTATGGTACTTTTCAAAATAGTTGGCCGAAGTCAACAAAAACACGTCTTTTATGTTTATCTTACCTGAGAAACAGAGGAAAGTTTTTTTTTTACAAATATATCGAGAATCAACAATGTGCTCGCAGATGGTTGCATCAGTAGTCACGCATCTCACTTTGACTACCAGCTATAGGTAACTGCAGACGTGATCATTTACACATTTACATTTCTTTTTCATGCACAGTGGCTGCAGCTATATTCATTCAGGAGCTGACAAACAAACCCTCACAAACTACGTAGTCATTCCTATTCTGTCAATAAGAAATGTGAATGTATCTTGATTCCTCGGTCAAAGCGTACAAACATTTGATTGGTCATTTTCCAGTAGATCCCATTTATAACTGGCTTTGGGCTTCTTTATGTCAACTCAAGCGTAAAGTCTTCTTTTGGCTGATCTTAAAGGACAGAGTGAACACCAGAAACTTGTTGAGACGTCGGAACATGCATCTTGATTATTTCACTTGTGAGCTTTGTATTCTGCAATTGGAGGAAACACTTGAACACCTTCTTTGCACTGTAACTTTGCAAAACTCTATTGGGCAAGCATTGGTATTTCTATTGGTCCACGGAAAGGAACTTATCACACATTCAAGAGAATAAAAAAACTTATCACACGTTCACGAGAATAAAAAGACAGTTGTCAGTACCATTCTTTATGAAGATTATTATTCTTATGATGTGGAGTATTTGGACAACAAGAAATGATTGGATTTTTAATAATGAAGCTATTGGTAAATGCAAATTCAAGTTCATTTATGAGTTCAATCTATTACTTCTGCGAGCAAAGAAAAAAAATACTTTCTAAGTACTCCCTCCGTCCGTGAATAAGTGACGCCCTGCGATTCAAACGGCGAAATACTGCGGAGCGGAAACTATGGTGTTGCCCTCGCGATGGGACGGAGCCTGACAAGCTCGCAGGGACGGTCAGGCCGCCGTCGCCGCGTGCCGCGCGCATAGAATGGTCCTGTGCTGGAAGCATTGAGTAGCTGTGGGACCTGGAGCAAACAGAGGACGTCATTTTTTTCATGGACATTTCGAAGACGCCAGGGCGTCACTCTTTTGAGGACGGAGGGAGTATTAAGAATGGCTGGACTCAGTCAGTTAGTTTAGCCTTTTTCTTTTCTTTTTTTTCTTGATTGTAACCTTTTTATTTATTTATTAATATATATATATATCAGTTGGGCTTTGCCCTCCTGTGTTTTTTTAAAAAAAAGAAAGAAATGTGAATGTAAGAGTCTTCTCTTCAGGGTATGACAATGGTCAGATGGCTGCGATGGACAGGGGTCTTCTCTTGAAGCTTTCGAGTGATCTATGTAGTCATTCTTATTCTGGCAAATAATCATATACGAATTTTAAAAGTAAAGTAGACAATACGACTAAGTTACCTTCTCAAATTCCTCTCATTCGGCTCAAGCTCCATCTCCTTATCTGTGATAGATTCAACTACAATGATCTCAAGAGCCACTGAATTCCCATCTACATCATCAACGCTGAGCTTGGGCATGAACCACATGCTCTACTCCCTGAAGCGTCAACCTTCACAACATTTCTATTGATCTCATGCAAGACGATATTGCCTCCATCTGCCATAAGGTTAGGGGCAACTGAACCACTAGATCTGGTCCGCAATTGCTTGAACAACTGTGAAAAGCAGAAACAATGGTGAAAAACATTCGATTCAAATTGCCTCAAAAAGAGCAGTTTGCAGCTGATTATTTCTTGTCATGAAACAGAGTTTAAATTATTGTTGATTAAGATCTCAAGTAGCAACACCACATGCTAATTGTCCTTCAGCTATAGGCATGTCAATCTAAGTTCTGAGTTTTTTATTGTTTCTTGTCATACCGACTTTAAATTTCAAGTTTTTAACATGTCTCGTGCAGCTAGGATTCACTTTGATGCTCTGTCTTTCTAACAATTATTACCTTCGATTTTGAATTGTTACTGTTGGTTAGTACAAATTTGTAACAATTTAAAACCGAGGGGGGGGGGAGAGAGAGAGAGTACATGAAACCGGCCGGCTGCCTCACCAATGCGGTCATTTCACTCGCCTTGTTCGTTCCCACAATTTTGTTTGGACAGAGGATAAAAAATGATAGAAACTACATGAATGGAATGCAAATGAAATGGGGTTTTCATACAGAGTTTCATCAAACTTCACACCAACATACTATTCTAGATGAATGATATGTCAAAAAATAATTATCTATTATCTTCTTCCTCTAGCACACACAAAACTCCTTACCTTTCACTGACCCTTACTCTTTATGCTATCTTCATCTACATCCATTCCACCAAGGCCTAGTGAGTGTGTGGCAGGGGGGGGGCATGAGCCCCCTAAAATAAATTTGACTGGTAGTAAGTTTTCATTAGGATCTAGGAAGTTCAAACAAGAAATAAACTATATCTTTATCATTATTTACATCTTTTATTTCATTTGTAATATTAATTTCAAGCGAAAAACCATGTCATGGAACAATTATTTTGTTTTAGCTTTATCATGTCTCTTATAATCCAAAAGTCATTTTTGTATTATGCTACCAAGTTAATCAGATATTATATCCAATTTTAAAATTTTCAATTCTTTTAGCACGGAATCACCTTCATGTTGAATTGAGAGCTACAATAACGGTTCATTTGGAAGGGTGGATGAGATGACCCAATGGAGCTATTAGCTATGTTTGATAGATGGATGAGTGTAGATGCAGCTATCCCACTAGAAAATATTTAGAGGAAAATTGTGGGAGGAGAGAGAAAGGGAGAGGGGGGGGCCTGGAGGAGGAGGACGAAGAGGAAAGCTCTCTCTTGCCTAGTCTTCCGTGTCTGTCATTGAGACTACCCATCGAGTTTTTAGTTATGTTTGATAGATAGATAAGTGCAGATACAACTATCCCACTAGAAAATATTCCGCCCACGTCATGTATCAAGTCATCCATTAGAAACAGATATAGGATGATTTTGTTAAACATCTATCCAATTAACTAAAAAAATCAGATCGTCTCATCCAGCTGAAAAATATGAATGTAACATTACTATCAAACCATGTTCTCGAATCAAACATCCTCTAAATTTGAATGTCCTCGAATCAAACACCCTCTAAATTTGATTGTCGGTGTAATGTGACTCGAGGAACTTGTCTTAGTCAAAATGGCTGAATTTACTACCATAAAAAATGGAGATTCACCTGCCACTCTCTCTTTCTCTACGAGTCAGCGGTCCACAGTCCACTGATCTCACCTCCCACGTATAGATCTGAGACCGTCCACGGCGCGGACAAGAGCATCACACGCCACACAAAACTCCACAACCAAACTGCCGCTGGGCTCAGGTTCGAGAGGTTCCTCGCCGTCTCGGGCCAAACCCGAACCCCACGGCCCGTGACCGCACCGACCCTCCTCCAGATCTTGCCGGCGCCCGGCGGCATGCTCTCCTCCTCCCGCGGCGGCTGCGGCCGCCTCCTCGCGCTCCTTGTCTTCGCGGCCACGCTGCTCCCTCTCGCATCCGCCTCCGAGTCGGACCACAAGGTGTGTGCCCCGCCCCGCCCTCCCATGGTGTCTCTTTCTGTGTCTGCTTGCCCCGGATCCCCGCTCCGGTTGGATCGCCTCACGCCGCGCCGGATCTGGACCTCCTCGTCGGTCGGATCTGGTTCTGCCGCGCTGGGTCTCGCTCGGTTCCGTTCCAGTTCGTGACGTGGTTTGATTCTGCGTGACTCATGGCAGCTGATGCGATGCGCGAGCTGTCGGTGTGTAACGGTAGAGTGTTTATAGCCTGCCTAGATCATTTCGTAGTGCAAGGAGATGAGCGCGCTGGAACTTCGGTAGCAAAGCAAAAGTATTTGTGGTACTGGAATTTTAAGTGGGTGGCATTGCGATGAGTTCTGTTATACCCTGCAAATATGCAGCTTAGTGTCCTCCATGAAAAATATTGCTACGTTACTACGTTAGCATCGTACCGTTTTGAGCCCTGGTGTAACTCCAGTTCACTCCGCAGTTCAGTTGAAGAAACAATATTTTCTATTTGCTCTACCATTAGAATAAGGTGTGCTGACGACTAAGTACTGAAGTATTTATTCAGTAGGTATTCATCGTGGGAGATCCTGATTCCTGCTACCATTATTCTATTTCCCTGTTGTTACATACTTTCAGTAGCTATAATTGGTTGCTAATACACTATTCCATGTAAGATTGATATTACACTGTTCAATGTAAAAACTGTCCAAGAGACAAGAGGGTTTTGTGTAGTGGTAGCTTTACCATAATTAATAGATTCACCCTGTGCCTTCACTGCAATATGTGGTCATAATGTACTCCTGAAATGCACTGAGCAAGTTTAGCTTATGGATTTTGTAGAATGATTTTTGCACATGTCAAGTCAACTGCATGTGATACTTTATATGTAAATTATTCCATGCCAGTCTACGATGCATGC
>BCLH01002128.1:0-39750 GCA_001602315.1 Zoysia pacifica
GATCCAACCAAATATAAAAAATCAGATTTTATAAAACAGAGGACCACCAGTAAGGCTAGTTTTGTGCCCAGTTTATAAAAACTATATTACTCGATTATTATAACCCATAGTCTCCTTCACCATGTGAAACTAATTTATTTATGGTAAGAGACATTGTAGATTTCAATTATCAGATATAGTTACCCACTTTTATCACCAATGAAAATATCATTAGACAAAAAAAAAATGAAAAACCAACTTCTATAAACTGGCCTCCAAACCAGTTGAAAGACGTCATATATTTCGCATGTAAGTCTATCCTTATACGGACACTACATATCCTCATAAAAGACATTGTGTATTTCGCATTGCACTCTAACTTTATATGGGGTGAAAACTAAAGCCAATTAGGTTACTCTTCAAACCTTTTAGTTCAACAAAATAAACTAACTTTCCAAAAAAAAAATTCACTTTGGAGAAACTAGTTTATTTTTTTAAAACTAAATAGGTTCACATGTTAACCTTAGATGCACATATTAACACTCGTAACATAGCATATCCTCATAAACCAGCATATCCATGACCATGAGGAGATGCCATATAAAGATAAAGCAACCAAACAAAGCAACAAGCTAGCATGACCCTACAGTATTATATGGTTTTCCGTTCCTTGTTATAGAAAAAAATAAAGACCTTGTAGCCTCTCTCTGTCAAACATTTGGGATGACAGGGTTTAATGATTTTGTTTAAATCGCTAAAACCGGTTGGAACCGGTTTGACGAAAACTGAAAAAACTGATCGAAAACTGCTTTAATCGAAAATTCAAAATTTGAATGAACTGCTACAGTAAATCGGTCGGTTTCACCAGTTAGCCGACCGGTTTTTTTGATTTTTACGGTTTTAATTTCAAAATTTGAAACCCACCGGTTAGCTGACCGGTTTTACCGATTTATCGATCGATTTTACCGGTTTTCGGTATTCCGATTTTTTTTTCAAATTCTCAAATTTTTAAAAATTTTAAAACGAAAACCTATTATCTAAGTAAAACTAGACCAGACCGATTTCACTGAAAACCATAAAAATCAATTAGTTTTAAACGGTTTTGTAAACCTTAGTCGGAGCAGTGCTTTCGGTGACCCCAACACCAAGCGGGGGAGTGAGGGCTCCAAACCCAACAAAAACGACGCAACCAAGCGGAAAAGTCGCTGCCAACACACGCCAAGTGACCCTTCCAAGTCGCTTAGAAAAACCCAAACGTACGCCGCATCGAGGTGGAGGTGGCTGCGCCGGCGCCGCATTAGAAAAACCCAAACGTACGCCGCATCGAGGTGGCCGCAGCGCACCAACGAGGCGTAATTTTTAACTAGTGGCGGGCAGAGCGGGCAGATCTCGCCGTCGTCGGGCCTCGGACCCCCGGGTATGGCAGTGGCTGCAGCCGGCGCAATTCGGCGCGCGCGGCATCGTCGGCGGTCGACCGGGCGTGCAAGAGCACCTGAGGCTTCCGGCGCGCCCTCTGCGTTCGCCCCCGCCGCCGACGCGGAGGCCGCGGCGGTGCATGCCGTGTGCAACGTTCGCACCTTCCGGTTCCATTACGCCGCGCTGTAGTGGGCGCTCCTGCTATCGTTCCTCGCGCCGAGGCACCGGGCTTCGGTGCTCTTCCTCATGGCCGCGCCCAAAGGCCTCCTCGTCTTAGGGGGCATCCTCAAGGCATTCCCCAACTCCGCCTTCCTCCGCAGGCTCCTCGACCGCCGCCTCGTCATGGTCGTATTCCTAGCCCTCGTGTTCGCCGACATCGCCGCCGCGGGGGCCTTGCCTAGCTTACTCGCCGCGCTCGCCGTTGGCGTCCCGATCATCGTCCTCCACTCGTCTTTCCGCGTCCGCGACGACCTCATGGCGCCCTCGCCGGACGCCGCGGAGAACGACAAGGAGGAGGAGGAGGAGACGTTCGCGGTCGTGGAGAAGGAGGACGGCGACGTTGAGGTAGGGCCTACGAGGCGGTCCATGGCGGTTGCACCAAGATCACCCAAATGAGGAAGAAATTACAGCCATTATACATTCCTTAGATTAGTAGTAGTACTGGTCCCATTGTCTCGGAACAATTCTTGGTGAAACCTGTCCGCCTGCTTCTTGATACGGAGAGCATAGAAATTTTGGACAAGTTCGATTAGAAAATAGTAAAATTGTGACTCCCAAAGAGGACTAAGGAGACTCATATACTCCTACATTACTTCAGTACTTACTAATCTTTCTCTGATCAACTACGTTAGGAAGAGTGTCTTAAAAAACTTACTGTATGATTCTATCTGCTCCAGTCGATTAAATACATGGATGAATTGTAGATTTACAGCACTGTTGATCGTCCGTCATCTCCTGGAGTGCTATTGTCATGGACTCATGGGACGGGGAGATCATGCAGACGATGGTCGATGGGAGGAAGTGATCAGGACTCGGGAGGGTTGCACCTTCATTACCTCCAGGCATCATTGCCATGCGGCCACACGTAACCAACCGACGACCGGCCTGGTGGTGCTGCTGGATAAGTGGATAGTGCTCTTTCCACCGACCACTCGCTAACCATGCCACGAGACAGGCAAACCCTGGGAAGGAGAAGCAAGCAACTGTGGTCTTCTTTGGATTGAAAGATTTATTATTATTATATATATATATTTTAAAATTAAACTAATTTTTGCGAAATTTTCTTCGTACGAGAGAACACTGAACTGATCTTCCCCCAGACGTTGCCCAGTTCACGCGTGATGAGCAAACTTCCGTCGAGTGTGATGTTGACTGTGTCTGCCGTTTGCTGCTAGTAACGCGACTTTACTTTCTTCTAGAGTACGCACGCTGTTCGCACAGTATATATACACGACGGACTGAGATCTGATGCAGTTGCAGTTATGACTGCAACTTAAGCAGTCCTAGCTGCATCGTCTGATCCAAATCCGACGGCCCAAAACGAGAAGGAACTGTAGCAAGGCGAAATCACTGTAGTGGCTACTATTCATTTGCTACTGCAGCGGTTCATTTGCTCCATTCGCTGTGAGATTGAACGGCCAAGAGCTGATGCAGTTCCTAACTTGCAGTCGTTGCTGTGACTGCACCGGATCTCAGTCCATACACGACACACGTGCGCTGCCACCAGCATCATCTTAAAAAAGAGCAAAATCCTTTGGCATTTACAAGCAGATCGCGATCGTAGACTCCATAAAATGTGACGAGCAATCGTACCTTTTTCTGCAGATGAATGTTGTTCGGATTGACTAGTAGTCTATCCGTTTTTAAATTTAATCACTAATAATATTTTATCATATAAAAATTATATTTTTATTCATTATAAAATAAATTTTCATAAAAAGTATATTTTTACATTAGAAATTACTTAATTTTTAGATATTATTAATAAAAATTAAAAAAATTTGATTTTATCCAATTTAAAAAATGCTTAAATTTTGAAACAACAGTAGTACGGATACTGATAAAAAACCCTATTGTGAGAAACAATGAAGAAGAAGATTTTTGAGTTATTTATGTAAAACTATGATATGATTGGGAAAACTCTCGCAAAACAACATTGCCTATTCATGTCGTAAAACTACATGTTCGTTGTTAATTAATTCTTTCTGTTTTAAAATATTGACACTAACATCAACTTTGAGCATTCGTATTATTCAAAAATTTTATTTAAATGTGTAAAATTTTGATATTATTTGATTTATGATTAATGAATTTTGAATCAAGACTAATAATTTTATATATTGAAGTAAAATTTTTGAATAAGATGAATGGTAAACTTTGATATTAGAAGTCAACGGTGGTTAATAATTTAAAACGAAAGAGAGTACTAATATGTAGCGTAAAATGACAAAAATAATCAAAATAATATGTAGTTCGATGGTGTAAGTTTATTATAGTAGTTTTTCTAGTTTTAACCTAGTTTTATTAGATTTACTGAGATTTCGCATGCAAGTAGAGGGCGATCTTTGGTCCATACTGACAAGTAGGCCAGATAGCATCTCATGAACGCTATAGAAGAGGTTTGGGAGGGGGGAAAAAACGCGAGAGAGCAGGCGATGGCGGAGGGCCGGAATTGAAAGGGCAGCTCGGTTCATTTGAAGTCCATATGACTCGCCCTGCCTGCGTCTGATCCATCCTACATCATCATGGGCTGGACTCATTGCCCCCGCCGAGTAGCCTGCTCCAGTGAGTCTAGGGTTACAACGTTCGATACGGCGGGGCTCACTGTCGGTGCTGGGCGGCGCGGGACAGCTATATATAGGAGAAGGACCCGCGCCTAGGGTTTCCGACCGCGGCGGCGACCAAATCTCAAAAACCGAGGAGAGCAAACCGAGCAAGGAGCTTCTCTCTCTCTCTCCAGCAGCAATGGAGCAGACCTTCATCATGATCAAGCCCGATGGCGTCCAGAGGGGCCTCGTATGCGCCGCTTCTGATCCTGTTTTCTCTTCCATCGATTTGATTTGATTCGTTGTTGTGCTTGCCGCTTGGTGCTCCGATTTTGTACTTGCACGTGCTAACTTTTACTCTGTTTTCGCTCAGATCGGTGAGGTCATCGGCCGCTTCGAGAAGAAGGGCTTCTACCTCAAAGGTAATGTTTTTGTTCTTCTTTGATTTTCGCTTATGTTGTACTGAATCGCTGAATTTACCGATGATTCTTTCATGCTTAAAATTGATGGAACTGAAATTCTAGCTTTTCATGGGAAAGAAACTTTTCTGCTAAAATCAGTTGTCACTTCACGTAATCTGATGCTAAAGATAACATTTCCGGTTAGAACAACACATTTTTCTTCGGTCTGATGATTTGTAATCGATGGTTGTATTCTGATTCCTATATTGAACATGCAGCCATGAAGCTCGTGAACGTGGAGAAGTCGTTCGCTGAGAAGCACTATGCCGATCTGTCCTCCAAGCCCTTCTTCGCTGGCCTCGTGGAATACATTGTCTCTGGCCCCGTGGTCGCCATGGTCTGGGAGGGCAAGAGTGTCGTCGCCACTGGCCGCAAGATCGTTGGTGCCACCAACCCTCTGGCGGCTGAGCCTGGCACCATCCGTGGTGATTTCGCTGTCGACATTGGCAGGTCAGATTCTACTGTTCCCGTTTTTCTTTCTTGGCTCCTGTTATTCATTGGATGTCTGCACTAGTTTTGCTTCTTGCTTGTGCGTACACTGTATATATGTCCAAACGTGCTGCCTAGCAAGGCCCAGCCTAAGCTGAAAATAGCTTGGCATGTTTTTGTTTTGTGCTGGTTCGGCTTGGTTCACTATCGAGCTGTGTTGTACCAATCCACAGGCTTGCGCTCAGGCTCATGGCCCGGTAACATAGTTGTGCCGGGATTGCCCAATAGCATGACAGCTCAATAGAGCCTGAAAGGGAGATTTTTCAATTCTTACCACTAAATACGTTAATCTCTCAATTCTTGCCACTCAATCTGTAAGTTTTCCATTTTGAGCCACTAAATATGTTTTTTCCTTCAGAACATACCACTTCTTTGAATTTTTAAGATTTTACTATTTTATATTGTGTTATTATATGTGTTTATTATACCATTACCATCGTTGTACCTCACATTATCCTTAACACAATATAAAACAACAAAAATGTTTAAAATTCAAAGAAATGGTATGTTTTGAATGGAAAAATGTATTTAGTTGCTCCAAACAAAAGGCTTACGGATCAAATGATTAGGATTGAAAGGCTCACATATTTGATGGTAAGAATTGAAAAATCTCCTTGAAAGGCCGTATAGCCCGTGTAGCCTGAAAATCAACCTTACACTCAAACATATTAGATTCCAATGACCTTTGCATATTTAAGTACAAGATTCAAAGAATAGGCCAGAATTTCAGTGCAAAAATCAAAGAACAGATCAGAATTAAAGAACATTATTATAGTTTTCAGATGTTTAATAATGCATTAGATCTGAATTGTAAACAGAATAGAAAGGGCAGAACATAATTGGTAACGAGCATCGGATTGGCCAAAAGGAAAATTCAAGTTATATGAGATTTTTGTTTTTTGCTGCCTCGTTAAAAAATCTTTGGCCTAAGGGAATAAAGAAATGAAGAAGATGAGAGATGCGGAGGGGTGTGGGTGTGGCGGACCGGGACGGGAGGGAATGAAGAGTGGATGGGTAGGGATGGCAACGGGTCGGGTGGAGCAAAAACCCGCTTGCGACGACTCAGTCCACGGGTGAAATTTTGGACTCGCACCTGCACCAACACCCATGCTTGTCTGGGTTTGAGCGGGCTTTAGACATCCATCGAGTGCGCTGCGTGGAGTGGCGGTTGGGTGGTGAGGCAGTGGTTGGGGCTGTGCGTGGCAGAGGCAACGATGCAGGGGCTGCTCAAGGGCGGTCGAATGGGGGCCATGTGATGCGAGTGAATAGGTCGACATGAGTAAGTGGCCTTGTTGGGACGGTGGGATGACACCGAGAGAGTAGCCGGCAGCTGGGTGCTCGTGTTGGGACGAGCGACTGATGGATGCAAGGAGTGGGGACAGTGGAGTGGCTACTGCCATGGTGTCACCGACACATAGGAGCGACGACTAGGTTGGCCGAAGATGTGAGGTGATAGGTGCATGGCATGTTGAGTAATTATTGTTCCTTCGCAGTGTTGCTAAGCATTTAGTCCCATTTAATTTTAGATATAACCTCTCTCCCAATTGCAAGCGAAGTCAAGTTACAAGCAACTTAACAATTTGCAGTCCATATTTCAAGTTGTGATGGAATTTTAACATTTCATTGTTTGTCATGTCATTTGATTCGGTCGCACGCAACAATAAAAAGGTGGGAATGGCGTGGGAATGAAGAGCGGGTTTGGAGGGGAGGGGTTTTATATGCTAGGGTTTTGGACAGTTGGTGGGTTGGGCTGTTAAGGGGTCTAAACAGGCGGTGCCATGCTGGGCTTTTACCTTGCATCATCGGGCATTGTCTTAATCGGGTTGTGCCGCTTCGTGGGGTAAGGTGGTGGCCCAAGCACACCATGTGGACTGGGCTAGGCCTTGCCTGGGTCGGGCCATATTCTAGCTTTATGGTGGCCCATTAGGCATGGCCTGTTTGGACAATTTTAGTACGTTGTATGATGGTGTCATGTTTGCCATGTGAGATTACTTGTCCTTGACCCAGTTGATACCTAGATTGCACGCCGGTTGACATTGGCCTCTGCCTACGAAACCTCACGAAGGTCTGCCCTAGGTTCTATAGGTGGTGCTTGGCTGTTGTGAAGGCACATTTTGAGAACTTGAGCGAAGTGGTTGTGGTGGAAGAATAGCACCCATGTCATTCCGCAAGGATGTCGAATGATGGATCTGTGTTAGCCCTTGTGAAGTTGTCCAATCCTATCCAAAACGCCCTCACCGTTGCATATGTAGTTGGACACTGACCTACGGCCGCAAGTCACGAAGGTATTGCCTAGGTTCCAAAGGAACTGGTTGACTCACTAGTCACTTGGTTGAAAAAGCATAACATCAGAGAGCAGCTCCCTTTTCCACAACGCCTATGCATTTGAAGAGCCTTTTATAAAATCTAACTAATCTACATTGCTCTTAGCATAGAATTTTTGACTGCCTGAATTGCTCGGATCAAAAGTCCACTCCATTGGCCCGCTACGGTGGATGTCTTGCCACTCAAATCGGCTAGGCCAAAGTCTACTCCGGTGGCACAACGGATGTCTTGCTGCTGAAACCAGACAGACTAAAAGTCCCCTCCGGTGGTTGCTCTGAGGGTGTTTTGACCATGGTTCAAAACCTCAATCGACTCCCAATTCGCTTGGGGACTTGAGATTGCTCCATATGCAGTGTTTGGCTGTTGTGTAGGCACATTCTGAGAACTTGAGCGGACTGGTTGTGGTGTAAGAATAGCACCCTTGTCACTCCGCAAGGATGTCGAATGATGGATCAGTGTTAGCCCTTGTGGAGTTGTCCAAACCGCCCTCACCGTTGCATATGTAGTTGGACACCGACCTACGACTGCAAAACTTCAGGAAGGCATCTACTAGGTTCCAAAGGAACTGGTTGACTCACTAGTCACTTGGTTGAAAAAGCATAACATTAGAGAGCGAGCCAGACACGATTCGAGGCCAGGGTGCGCTAGCCATGGAAGAACTGCTCATAGTGGTTGAGCCAGTTCAGAGGATCCTCGGTTCCATTGTAGGTGGAGAATTCCATCTTGTAGAAGCGAGGCGGCGCCAGTCCCGTCCCTGTGCTGCGGTGTAGTAGGGGATCGGCGATGGTGAATGGGGCATGTGAATCTGATGGATGTAGAGCGGGGCTGATGGTGGCGCTCTGTAGCTGTTGAGTAATGCTGAAATTCTTGTGAGAGATGGCTCAACAAATTAGCTGTTTAATTAATTTGATGGGTGCATCCAAATTTTGATAAACTGATGTTGAGATAGCATGATATGACATCTCATGATTGGACAATAAAAACATTTGGAAGTGTTCATCTCAAGATTGTAACCATTAAACTCCAAAGATGGGTCCATTGTGGGACAAAGCATATGGCATGTGGGACAGTATATTTGTTTTGAATCTGTTGTGATTTTGATAAAGCAGATGGTAGTAGGCCTTTTTTTTCTCCCTATTTTCCGTACGCCTTTGCATCATCTTGTTGTCCCATTTGTTCTAGTTTATGGAACATTGTGAGGTTGGTATTTGATTCTCTTTCTATCTCCAACCTGACTTATGAGGGCTTAAATTGTTAACCATAACCTAGATGCTCATTTGAATTAAATATAGCTGTACAGGAGAATAGTAGGGGTTGTCAGTGTGTATATAAACCTTAATTGCAGTTTTTTTTTTGTGAATGTGTTCCTTTATGTAGTATGGTGCGCTCTATTCTAAACATCAGAGTTGTCAATTCATATATTGCACTGTGTTCTGAATTTGATTGTCAGGAATCATTCTACGAGATTATTCCTAAATTAGCTGTTAAATTTTTATATTCCAAAATTAGCTGTTGAATTTGACTAGGACTTCGGTTTATTTTCTTTCATTTTATCAAATTAGATATCGTAGCAGCATGTTCGGAGATCATGATATTCTTCCAGTTATGTTGGCACTTTAGATAATGACAGCATCGGTAATGCTATAAACTCATAATTGCAACCATGTTCAACTTATTCACTAGGATGTGTTTTCTCGCATACACCATACACTAGAATTCTGGGGACTGGTTTAATGTTAGCGAACTTGTCACTGAATATTTTAATTTTTACACTTTATATTTCCAGATTCTAAGGGGATGTTTTGCTGTTCAGGAACGTCATTCATGGAAGCGACTCTGTTGAGAATGCAAGGAAGGAGATTGCCCTGTGGTTTCCTGAGGGCCTCGCTGAATGGCAGAGCAACCAGCACCCCTGGATCTATGAGGCCTAAACTGCAGAAGCTCGTCAGTTGGATCCCTGAATGCTTGAAAACCGTGGCGCCAGCCATACCGTTAGCTGCTATATTTAGAGCTTGATGATCAGGATCAGTGTCTCAGAAGCTTAAACTTTTTTATCCTTATTTGTGCGAACTCATCTTCGTTGGCTTGCATATTATATATGCTTGCCCTTTTGCTTATGATGTTTAATATGGTTTTATCTTTCTGAGCATTTCGCAAGCTATTTCTTTGAGCGCTTATCGATTTATCTCAATCTTTGCTAACCTTCATTTCAATCATAATCTGTTTATGATTCAGGCACTCAAATGGATTTGTATACAAAGCACCTCATGTACTTTGACCACAAAACGAAACTATCAATACAGATTTAGTAAAATTTGGCTGAGCAATCCTTTTTAAGGCACATAATGGTTCAGCCATAGCAACGGATGGGATCGTTGCAACCCTTCTCAGCAGACTGCTTGAAACCGAAACGGCCACCCTTCGCAAGATATTGTTGGTGATACTCCTCTGCCCTGTAGAACCTCTTTGCCGGGAGTATCTCGGTGACAATCTTCCGGTTCAGAAGCTTCTGCTGCTTCTCCAGGGATTCTCTAGTCGCCTTCTCCTGCTCAGGGGTGTAGTAGTAGATTCCTGACCTGTACTGGGTGCCAACGTCATTGCCCTGCATACAATGTTGGGATGTGCAGTTAGAACCCAGAAAATTAGGGCCGTCAGCCAAATGTTAGAAAGAATCGAGTTTTTGACCGAAGTTTATCAACTGATGCATAGAAAAGTTCAGTTGTTAGTTTTCTGAGATAGACACTGCAGGTCAAGCTTGGCAGTTTTTTGAATAAGACAATCAGCAGCGGCGACAACAATTAAAGAATGGAGATAGTATTGTTTGGCGCCAATTTTCCACAATTCTACGATGGTCCCTGCGAATTGGCAATCAACAATTTACAATGGGCAGTACCACACATCCAGAGCAATAAACAGCCTGCTTTCATGGACCAACTCGACCACTGTAATCTGCGTTCTAGTGCTACACCGCAGTCGCCAGTTATTTGTCTCACAACTGTAACAGGCTGTAGTCTTGCACTCTTATTCACAGCCACCGTCACAGTTATTCCTTGATGCAGCTGATGCTAGCATGAACAGAAGTGTCGCTTTGGCCGAGTGGTTAAGGCGTGAGCCTGCTAAGTACATGGCCACATGGGGTATCGCCGCAAGACTGCAAGAGTTCGGAATCTCTCCGGCGATGAATTTGTGTTTTATTCTCTGACTACAGTTTGCCACAGAAATAAAGTTGTTCTAGCGACATCATCTAACCAAGCCACCACATACTAAGTCCGTAATCGACCTATTCCCCCCAAATTCACCATGAATTCGCGTCAATTTTTGCAATCCCTACTCGAGCTTAGCGTGTGGGGATCACTGACCTGGCGATTGAGCGTGGTGGGGTCGTGGCGCGCCCAGAAGACGTCGAGGAGGTCGTCGTACTTGCAGGTGGCGGGGTCGTACTGCACGCGGACGACCTCGTTGTGGTTGGTAGCGCCGGAGCAGACGTCCTCATAGCTCGGATCGTGCAAGTTGCCCTGGCTGTAGCCGACCTCGGTGCGGGTCACCCCGGGCACGCGTTGGAACGCGAGCTCCACGCCCCAGAAGCATCCCGCGCCGAACTGCGCGAACTCGTTCCCGGGCGCCGGCTGGTCCTCGTCGGGTCCCTGCGCCAGCGCCGCCGACGCCTCCGATGCGCGCGGGCTGCCGCCCAGCCCGCCAAGGCCCAGCTTCCCGAGCCAGCTCATCGCCGCGAGGCCGCCGGACCCCGGCTGGGTCTTCGCGGGCGCGAGAAAACGGACGGCGGCGCGGTGGTGCGGGACCGGCCGGTGCAGTGCGCTGTTGAGGCGAAAGGCGATGAGGAGAGGGGTGGAGGAGGCGGGTGAGGTGACGAGCGGAGGCATCGGGCGAGGCTTGCGATGCTTTCCTCTTCCCCTTTTGTGGCAGCGTGGCCTGGAAGCTTCGACGGCCGGCGGGTGGTTGGTTGCGTTTTTCCACGTCCTTCCTATCTCTTGCGTTTTTCCTCCAACCGCTCGCGGCTTGCCGCTTGCCCTGGCGCTGCTATTCGGCGCGGACGATGCTAGTGAAGTAGTGTTGGCCACGGCCCACGGGCCTGAATGGCACGTGAATTCTGCAGAAATTTCTCCAGGATCAGATCATTTTCACAATGATTTAGCCGCAAAAATCTCATGTCGCAGATAGGGAATTTCACGGTTTTACCGGTCTTGCGCCGTTTTCACGCTGTAGAGCGAAAGAGTGCGAAGAATGATGGACTTACACTTCATAGATCAGCTGCTATCATAAGTATACTTTGATCATTTATCTTATTAAAAAATTATTCATGTGTAAAATTATTAATTGTGTTTTAAATAACAATAATATTAAAAAATTATAATAAAATATATTATATTTATCATATTTTTAAATAAAATTAATGATCAAAGTTAATGTTAAAAATCAATCTACTTAGAATGCATCATCAGGGACAACAGAATGAGACTTAGTCTTCTAAGTATTAACATGACACTATTCCTATAAAAAAGGTTAAATAACAGTTAGGATCGTTGACAGATAACCAATTTCAGTATGATAGTCTGTGTTGGAAGAGTGAATTTATAAGTCACTGACAGACATGAACTCGGTAACTGATAAATTCACTGTTCCAATGCAGATAACCTGTGTCCACTGTAAGGACAATAAACTTAAGATATGTTTGATTGAGCTGTGAGCTATGAAAAAACAGCTGTAAAATATGAGCTGTGAGAAAACTAAAAATCATTTAGTTTAAAGTAGCTTTGAAATTGTGAAATAGTAAGATAATGTGTGTGTATATATATATATATTAATTATAATATAATTATATATAACTATAATTATGTAAATTATATAATTATAATAAAGTAAAATTATAATTATGTAATATATATAGTTATAATAAAAGTATAATTATATGTAATTATGCAATATATAATTATAATTATTTATTATATAATTACATATAATTATAATTATGTATTATATATATAAACCGACGCAGCTGATAAAACGACCTGCTTTTGCTTTTGAACTATGAAAAAACTGCTTTATGAAAAAACTTTTGTAAAAGTTAATCCCTTTGATTAAACTTTTGGCTTAGCTCAACCAAAGAGACCTTAGGAAGGTTTCTTCAGAATTCTAAGCAAGCTCTTAATTAATCATCTTACTATAGCTAAACAACCATATTTGCTTATCCTGCAACGGGTGACGGGAAGTGATTTTGTTTGATTGGAGCACATGTTGGATAAGACGAGAGGATATGTGATGCCGATTGCGAAGGCGTTGAGCCTTCCGGGACACGGAACAGGATTGTCTAATTGCACCGAATATGCTGGTGGAAGATGCACGAGTGGATGATGTTGACTGACAAGTTGTTGCAGTAATAGTCTCATGCTCATCTCATGTATTTTCTGTGGTCAAAGGATGGAACACGTAGAGCGTAGCATATAATTGAAATAGGCCACAAATAGCGGAAGCGATGAAGCCATAAAAACTGCAAGAAGCTGGACCGTAGAACGAAGAAACATGTACACTAGAAATAGTTACATTTGCAAGACACAGACACATCTTCATTGCTGCCGTACACGATCAACTTACAGTTACAACACAAAGACTTGGTACATTTTCAGTATAATACATTTATCTACATCAGGGAAAAAGATGTTTACTCTTTTGACCATCTCTTAGGAGTATTAGACTATGAGCTAGTGATAGCTTATACTAGAGGTTCAAGTCTATACGGCGGACCAGAACAAGTGTTATGATAGTTTTACTACAAGGCTGTTAACTTGGGACGAGCATGCAATGTCAGCACCCGCTGACCTACGAACTCTTTGCTTCCTAAGGCTATCACGCACTGGAGCAAAGAACTCATGCATCAGAGCATCTTCTGATGTTAACCTACACCTGGGGTTGACTGCTAAGCACTTATCCACAAGATCAAGCAATGAGTCAGGTATCATCTTAAGGAACTCCGGCCTGCGTGTGTTGGCTGCACACCACTCCCTCAGATCCAGAGTGCGCAACAATTCGACCTCAAAAAGATCCTGACAACATAAAGGGATGGTATAAGAAACACTTTTTTTTGGAAATCATAAGAAACACTGATTTAGCATCATACACAACAGGAAGTTGCACTAAGTTTCACTAACCGAAGGGTAGGAAGATTCACGATTGTGCAATTTTGCAACTTCCCATAGTTCTTCACTGCCTCTGAGCTTTGCTATTTCCTTGATGTTCCTTTTTTCAAAAGGTACAACTTAGCAACATTATTGACTCAAGAATCACAATTCTGCAAATGTTTAAGTTAACTCACTGTTCAGGGTCTCCGCCAAAAGGTGTCCTTCCAATAATGAAGTACAAGAGAGTCACTCCAGCCGACCATACATCAACTTTACAACCCTGGTGGAAGGACTTAAAAAGAACCTACAGGAAATATTATATCACTTAGTATCTGGACTTCAAGCATGAAATGTATTCTTGCAGTTATAACAGAATCAAACCTCTGGAGCTCGGAAACCTTTAGTTCCAACACATGGACCTTCCCTTCGATTTTTTCCATGTCCTGCATCTAAGATTGGTCAGATAATTCCTACATCTGAGGACACTATGATTCGTACAAAGACAAGGTGCAATATTTGCTATCATGACAACATACCTTTGTTGTTCAACATGCCAGAACCAGCAACAGAACTACCATCAAAACGCAGAGGCATTGGAGTCAGTACAAAGAGCTTCTTACCCACACTGCCAAAAGGAGCAGCAACTCTCTTCCTTTGAGAAACTGGAGCTTTCGAAGTATCTTTGTTGGGACTTTGCATTGTCTCATGCAGGAAGTTCATCAATTCTTTTCGCCCTTTATAAAGCATTGGCTGCTTTAACCTGTCCAATGATGTTTTCGTGCTTGTAGGATCCTTGGTGGAGGTTACGCCAGATGCATCAGCAGCATGGCTACCATGCCTACTTTTATTGTCAATCTTAGATGTGCTACCCACTCGACTTGTATCAGGTTTTTTCCTCTTGGATGGAAGAGGTTGCTTCACATCAGCAATTGCCTCTTTGGCATGAATAATTGGGGTTAATCTTGATGATGAATGAGATGTTTTATCCTTCCCACATGAGATTTTCTCAGATTTGCCTAATCATATGAATAAAAATACAACAACATCAGTCATGCATGGCAAAAAAAAAAAAAAAAATTGAAATGGAGTAATTTGAAAGGTTCAAACTTATTTAATAAGTGTTTCTGACTTTCAGTTAACGAATAGAAATTTCCAATGAATCAGACAGTAGCCATTGTGGTAAGAACATACATTGTTGAAACATTTCATTAAGCAAAATGTCGCAGGTACTGAACTTTTCATGATGTATATCAGTCATGTATCTTATGTGTAGCATGTAGTTGCTTGAGCTATAAAATTCATCCTTTAACAATGAAATGCAGGATCATTAAAAGGATAGTTTTGGGGGCCATTGTATGGCCTGATCTAATGGGTCCACCTCTTGGACTGAACTATTGGATATATCAGAGATTCAGAACTCTTCACAATCTGGTCCAATGCGATGCAAATCAATATTACTAAGTAATTTTGTTTTCTGGAGAGGGTATGAGCATGGACGGTTCTATTAAATACATTAATACAGTAAACAACAATTAGAATCACATCATTGAATAATCAAACAGTAAGCCACATTTAAGAACTTGCACTTACAGTTTTGCAAGAACTTCTGGTTAAGATCCTGCATGCAAATTCAGTAATATTTAGTAAGCATCTAATAGTAGAGAAAATAATCACCAAATGTAAACATGAACTTAAGAGAGCAGCACAAGTACTAACATTCGCCAAGTTAAAGTCAATAAGATATCCCTTCATCATTTTGCGAGAGAAGAGAAAGTTTCCAGGTTTGACATCTCTATGCACTATACCCTGGAGAAAGAAGTATCAGTAAACAAAAATAAAAACCTCCAGAAATAAACAGTCAACTAAGATAACATGCGGTTAGGCAGACCTGTTTATGTAAGCAGGTCAAAGCTCTGAATAGACAGTACCCATACCACTGCAACTGAAGGATATCTATTTCCTTTCTCAGAATCTGAGAGATAAAATAAATACTTAACAAAAGATGAACAAATACAGTCGGCAAAGGACAAATAGCATCAGAGCCAGCTGAAAGTGTCAAACCTCTGGTCTGTCATGCTCAACATGTTCTAGAACAAAGCACTGTAGGTCACCACTTTGAAAAGAGCTATCATATTTAATCACATTATATTTGCCTCTGCAAAAAAAAAACATGGTACTTATATTATGGTTATTGACGCGAACAAAGGATGGCTAGATTTAAAATTCATTAGTACCCAAAACGCTCCAGCATCTTTAGCTCATTGTTAACATGGTGCGGATGAGCATTCAGGTGAGGGCCTAGGAGTTGAAACATAAATGAATTAATTACTTTCTCAAATGAACATCTATAGAAAAAGAAATAAATAAATCCAACAAGATTAGCAGATTGATGTTCATACACTTTATTGCGAATATTTTTCCATCTACTTGTCTCCGAGCTCTATAAACAGTCCCATAACCTCCTGAGTAAATAATGGACACGATTAAGTCACTAAGTCAGCATTTAAAAAGGAGCGGGACAATCTTTGCACCAGGAGGATTCTTACCAGAACCTTCCTCCTCTTCTATGAGAAAACCCTCAAAGCTAGGAAGTGGTTTTGGTGCTACATTGCCCTGAACAAAAGTTTGCTAAAGAGTCAATAAATTCTTGAAAATCAAGACATATAGGTAGAACAATTCAGTGGTGATGCAACCATATGAAGAAACTAAAAGCAAAAAATTAGCAACCCTCAAATCACAACATGTGTAATAACTAACCGTTTGAGCCTTTGCTGCAAGTTGATCCTTAGCATCTTTTGGCAGTCCATCAATTTTCTTGCTCTTCTCCCTTTGTTTCACAATCTTTCTATCCTGCCCATTATTAGCTACAGTGACAGTCGCTTCATTCCGACTCTTCTCTCCATTGTTCAGATTCAAGCTTTCTCTATTCTCAGCACTAGAGTTCAAGTTCCTCTGGCTATCACGGTCATAACATGTTGCCTCTTGTGGAAATGAAGCAGGTTTAATATTTCTTTTCATTTCAGGTAGCTGAGATTCCTCTTTATCATCTGTAGGAGGGTGGAGCAAAATTTGTGTTTCCTTATTCTTGTGAATTTCCACACATGCAATAGCATCCAGTGGATTCTTTTCCTGGTTGAGAGTTGGGGTATTCTCATAATATCCAGCATTTGGGCTGTCATCTTGTTTGTGATTATTAAACCGAACATCATCAGACTCACCAGTCCTATATTTATTATTGGTTGCTGCATGTATGTTTCTTGGCTTCTCAGCATCAAGTGAAGGAAGATAGATACCAAATGGGCTAACTGACAACTCCGTTGGCACTAGTGCCAGTGCCTCCTTCTCAATAATAGTGCCATTATCACCTCTAGGAGATTGGTCAATTCTGGGATGAGCATAAGCAATACCAATTTCACTGACATTGGGAATAACAGTAAGTCCAGTTGAAATTTCTATAGAAGGTTCACCAACAAATGAATGACATGTGGGAAGCCAATTTTGCAACTCCAGTGTAAGCCCCATATGTACCTGAGCAAGATATGACAACAATAATAGGACATGAAGTCACAAGATGATTTTTCTGTCATATGGATATTAAAGTTTGATATCCTATTAGTATTGAATCATTGAAGCTTTGCGGTAAACAGTAATTGTCAATAGAAGGAACACACCACATCCTCATGAAATGTGACAATCAATTGACCAAATATTAGTTAGAGCTATGGAAAAATTTATCTATGGATGATAGCCAAATTCATAGATTTTGTCTAAAAGTATATGTGAAAGATTTTCAGCCAACAGCCTTTAATTGGAAATGATAGAAATGGATATCAAATGCCCAATCACTAACTACAAGCAAATGGAAGCTGAGACATCTAGACTAATAGACTGGCCACTTGTTGCTGCCCAGCATCAATTTCTTCAGTTTAGGACATGATGCCAAGAAATTACAGGCACGATTTGATTAGGCAGAGACATGATACCTCTCCAATCAGCAACAGGAGCATTGCTTTCTGCAATTAACGGATGTGACTTTTTGAGAGGTGATATCCCATAAGTTAAACGATGTTAGAACTTTGGGAATCAACTCAACAACTTGTGTCAACCACCACAAGAAACGCTGAGGGTTCAACAGTCATTTCAGGGAAATTTGTTTATAGAAAGCCCACAGCACATCTGCAACTGTGGCGATCTAGGGACCAAGCCCTTTGGTGTTATTATGCACCAATTAAAGCTTGATATTTAGAAATTTCGTCGAAAAAGGATTTTCTGGAAATGGTAGAATAGGAATTCAAATGCCGCATTGCTGACGGAAGCTAAGAGGTCTAGACTCACCACTTGTTGCTCAATGATTATCTATTTCTTGAATTTAGGACATGGTGCAAAGAAATTACGAGAACAGTTCAATTAGGCAAACACCATACCTCTCCATTAGCAACAGGAGCATAATTTTGTGTAGTCATCTCAAGTGACTTTAGCTGCTGGTGCTCCACCAAATCTGCACAGAATTCTCCCAAATTGAGATCGGCAGCACTCTCATCCAAACCAGCAGGAATACAGTACAGAAATACAAATTGAACGATCTGTCTTCTCTGAAAAACGAAACGACCTGCGTCCGGAGCGAGCAAGCGAAGCCTCTTCCCGCCGGAGCGCCCCGCGTCCGAAGCCTTCCGTTTCCGCGCATACGTAAGCGTCATCTCCCCCCACCACCTCCTCACATCGGGAGGCCACAAGCTCACCTTCGGTGCCGGGACATCCCACCCCACGAACCTCAGATTCGCCATCACAGCAGTCTGGGAGGCCGTCAAAACGCCGCCATCGGAGAGGCAGAGCGGAGACTCAGGGATGCGGCACATGCGCTCCACGATACGGGGCGAGATGGCGGCTATGGCGGCGAGGTCTGAGACGGCAGCGGGACGGCCGAGGCGAACCACCACAGTGAGCAGGTACCAGGCCCTCTCGATATCCAACGGGTCGGCGATGGCGGCTGCTGGCGCCATCGGAGTCGGCGAGGCGTTCGGATCAGCGCGTGGGCTCGGACGGCATAGATGGGAATTTGCAAGCCGGCAAGGCAAGGCTTGGGTGAGCGGCGCTTGCCTCTTTTCTGTTCTAGACTAGAGTCAGGCGGTACTTTTGCGATGCAGTCCTCGCAGTGTTTGAGTTTTGTGGATCTAAGCGGCAAGAGCGGGAAAATTTGTTGGTCGTGGTGGAGTTTTTGGAGCGCTGGTTCACGCCTGCGGTGCGAACACGTGCCGTTTCCCGCCCAGGTTTTCCGGGATTATTAGCCCACGCGCTCCCTGCCATGGGCTTTTTGCCAGCCCATCATCACGGCTAACTGGCCGTGTATGTTTATTCTTTTTTCTTTCTAATTTTTCTTTTTTTTTTCTTTTTCTTTATTTTATATTTTTCTTTTAAAATTTTTTATTCTTTTCATTTTTTATTTTTACCTTTCCCTTTTTAAGATGCTCATGCATTCACTAAAATATTTAGAATAATTTTTTTATTAATATAATAATTTACTAGAACAATTAAGTTTTACAACTGGAAAAATTAAATTTCACTGCTAGAACAATTATTTTCACCACTGGAATAATTGAATCATATTATGGGAATATTTGACTCATTTAGATGGAACATTAAACAATTAAAAATTTAAATAAAAACTAAAATTTACATTTGTATGGCTCTTTTTATTAAGTGTTAAAAAATATTATAGTTTCACATATTCAAAATAGAATTTGATTCGATAAAAAGTTTAAAATAGAAAGTGGAATGGAAAAGAGCACAGTAAATATAAAAGTAAAGATGGACCGGAGTGATGGGCAGCAAAGGAAACTCAATTTGGCCCAGTTTATCCAGCCATTCTGGCTCAACATGGACAGAGGGGGAGGATGCGGAAGCATGTCACAAAATTGCATGCGGTCGAAAGTAACAGGACCCCGGGTTTTCCACTTTTCCCTCGCCGTGTGTAACTAAAGTATTAAGTACACACAAAGCTAGCGTATACGCACTGACCAATGCTTCGACAATTCAAAAGAATAATGATTTGGGACTTATTCATGTGGGCTTCGACTCTTCGACCATGTGACACCATGTGTAGATAACATGGGACCATTCGGAGTGAATGACACGTGAATTGAGTGTCATATTATGAAAACTTAATTTTGTACTATCTGTTTGTTTTTTGCTGACAACATTTGATTCAGTCAGAGCTCAAGTTTAGGCACTCACTCCATGTTTAGGATCAATTTGTAGTTTGTTGGTGAAAACCTTAAGTTCGCCTATAATTACATGCAGCAGGTTTTCATTCTCATCGCTCAGTTCTTCAATAATCCTTTGATGTTTAATCAGTAGCAGTCATCTATGATGGCTTGCATTCTGAGAAAAGATAATGAACTGTGAATCAAATGAAAGCATCGACAAAAATAGCCCTAGCATATTATGTTTTTGAGAGATGTTATGGTGCTTAAAAGGTACCAGAGGTACCTTCATCTTTTTAATTAATTTTAGTCGTTGATTTTTTAAAATTAGTATTAGGTCCATCATTAATTTTTTTATATCGGATCCATCATTTTTGTATCTTTGACTGGGTATCTCTTTATTTTTAACCGTCAGATCTGATAAAATAGAAGATTGTGGTTAACTCCGAGCATTGTAACATCTCTCTATGTTTTTTTCCATTGGAGCCCAACAGCAGTGATGGTCCCTACATTTCTTATTTTTGAGGAATAACAAAAATATTCATGCAGTGTCCTAAGAAGACTAGTTAAACCAAAAAAGAGACCCCGCAGCAAGAGAACAGAGGAAATTACTCGGCCATTTGTCTAGGAGAACAATCAGCGATGGTTTTCTTACATGTAAAGAAAATTTTCTTTTTATTTTATTGCAGTTAAGACAAGAACGATAGTATAGATTGGAATTAGTTTTCTTCACAGAGGAAGGACTTGTTAAAATGATTACAGCCTAATCATTCTATGGCCGAATCGGGTGAGAATAAGGGCGTGCTTAGATGATGCCCTGGCAGGTAGGCTGTCGCCCAGGCTTTGATCACAGAGATATTTAGGTCAGTACCATTCCAAAACACTTGGACTTGGAAAATGCTAACACAAACTTTTGTAACTGGCAAATACCATCGGTAATTGATTTGGACTGAAAATTATCATGCTGTCATATTTTCCGTCAAGATGTGAGCTAAATCACGTTAACAGACGGATTATTTCCAGCACGCGCGCCCCAGCCATGAGGAAGCTAGGAGCCAGCTACTCTTCTGCTGCCTCAAGGTACCATGAGGTCCAAGAGCTCGGCTGCTAGCTCAGCACGGAGCATGGCCGTCGGTGCCTTGGATGCTTCTGAATGTGGTCCCTTGAGTCTAGTGAAGTCTTCGGATGGAGAATTATTCGAGCGATACAAGCTACGAGACTCTGATTCATCATTGAATGGCTCTAATTGTTGGGTTCCAGAGTGGTATAAGATGTTTGCTCTTGTTTGTTGTTGTTGCTTTTTCATAGTGCAGTGACTCGATTAAGCTAAGTAGCTAGTTGCTAACTCACTAATTTTTAACTTTCGTAGGATGGATCCTACGAAGGCATATCGACTAGTGATTAGAGTGAGTTCATACATATCAAGACTTGATAATGGTACGATGCAGTATCATGAATCAAAGTTGCTCAAACGTGTGATAGACAAATATGAGGTTTCCCTTGTAATAATTCTGATATATTGAGGAAGGAGTTCAAATGGGGTAGTAACTAGTTTCTATCGTGTTTTTTTTGGGACAAATGCACTGCGAATCTGAGAAGTATAAAATCTGATGGTGCACTTCTTGATGCATTTGATATGTACTTTGTTGAGCGTGCTATTCAGATTAATGTTAGCGTGCTAGACATTGGGCCAGATTGGAATGGTGAGAGGTTGCTTGGCATGCCTTTGGTTACTCCATCTCAGTCATATTTAGTATCATAGGAGCATATTAGTTTTGTTTATAACCCTATCAAGCAACCACAACCTGAAGATACAGTGCAACTTGTTCCTTTGATCACAGGAACATCTCAGTCATATTTAGTATCCTAGGAACTTGTTAGCGTTATTGAACCCCGCCATAGGCCAATGTGATGGTGGTAAATCCCAAATTGCTAGTAAGAAGAAGACAGCTCCAAGAAATAAGAAGGATGAGAAGAAGGACGAGCAGTGATATGTTCAAAGAGGGCCAAGCTAGAAAGCTATGTTGACAACTATTACTCTGTGGATAAGTTCAAAGCAGCTTACAACCATGCCATTTGCCCTATGCTCGACAAGTCTAAGTGGGCGAAGAGCAATCATGGGTTCAAGCTGCAGCCTTCTAAGTTGAATAGGTCGGCTGGTAGGCCTAAAGTACAAAAGTTCAAAGAAGGTCAAGCGTACAAGAAAAATCACAAATGCAAGAGGTGTGGCAAGCTTGGCCATTGAGCATGCATCAACATGCAAAGAAAGTGTTCCAGATCATCCAACAACAATAGAGGCGAAAATTGATGGCCAAACTACCAGAAAGAGAAAGAGGACAACTAAACAAGTGGAGAACAGAGGACAACTAAACAAGTGGAGAACACCACAACAAAGGTCAAGGGAAAGAGGGCACCAAAGAAAGCATAAATTGCAGTCACCAACAGCCCTACAACCCCAAGGTGAACCAATATTTTGTGAAAAGATATTCCTTTTTTCCTCATAACACGAAATCTGAATTTTTCTTTGCTGTTTCACATATGCAGGACAAGATCATGTGTTGCGAAGGAGATGGCAGCAATAAAATCTTCACCTTGCACTCCAAAAATATCACAACTGCAACCCAACTAAAGTCTAGGACAACTCACAAGGAGCAGGAAGACAGCACTAGGAGAAGAATGGTTGCTGTTCACCAGACCATGTTGAATCCTATGTAGTGACCTTGCTCTTGATCATTAAGCTATGTAATTGAGTGTGTGACTTTTATCTAAATGTTGTTTCCGGTATTGTCATGAATTCTATGTGACTGCAGACTTATAGTAATCACCTAAATGTGACTTTTATGTGTGTAAGACTATCTCATTCTTATTAGCAAATAGGACTTCTATGAATGTGTATTTGCTCAAGATGGTCAAAATTTCTGTTTAACATAAGTTGTTCATGTCATGAAAATTTGTTTGAAAAAAGTGGTCTAAATTGTTCAAATTTGTTATTGAAATATGAATGAAAAATGTGACAATTCAGCTCAAACCATTCCACTGAAGTCAGGGGTATTTTTGTCTAATCATGTACTCTGTCAGGTGAATGTAACGGTAGTGGTAAATCTGAGCACAATTCAGTCTCCAATGGTATTTACCAGCTCCTAAACTTTGTGATAGTATTCTCCAAATACAAGTACTTTGCAATGGTATTGAGCTAATTGGCTCTTGATCACAGCCTCAGGCATACAGCATCTGACACCTAGGCATGATACCTGCCTCAGGCAGATTTGCCAGAGCAAAAGGCCAAACATGCCTTGGATAGCATAACATGCCCCGAGAAAAGATAGAACTATCAATTCGAATAGCAACTTTGAGGCACGTCATAACTGAACTTAGCTACCGAAGTCCAGCCATTGTAAATTTCCTTACTGTAAAAGGAATAAAGAGAACATTGTTCAAAATTAACCATGTCATAAGAGAGATGTTACAATGCTTGAAGTGAACCATAGCCGTCTATTTGATCAGATCTAATGGTTAGAAATAGGAAGGTACCTAGTCAAAAGTACCAAATTGGTGGATTCGATAACAAAAATAGTGACCCCAGTACCAATTTTTAAAAATTAATGGTTGAGATTAATTGAAGAGGAGGAGGTCAGCACCGTAACACCTCTCATGTCATAATACAATCTTATCAACAAATTAGCTAGACTAGCACAAACAACTCAAAATAACCTAAAGAATATCTGGATGTGCATAATTTATGGTACATGTTAACAAGGTTTTAGTGCTTACTGCATCTCTGAACTTAACCTTTGAATCTTTCTCAAACAGGGCTCTATTGAAAGTTCAAAATAGCCTTTTCAGTTCGACTTCCTGTTGCCGCATCTGGTGGCACCCTTCTATGATGTTTTGGGCATCACAAGTAAGCAAAACGTCATAGACCAATTTTGTTTGTGACGACTAAATGATTTCAATGACGAAATTTAAACGTGTCACAAAAACCAGCTACATATCGTCATAAACTTAGGTGCTGTCATATTGTGACGAATGACAAAAAGTGTCATAATGTTATGACATTACTAAATCGTCATAAACTTCAAATTTCTGTCACAAAAAAGGGACGAACTGATCGAACATGCCAGCCCAGGTTTCAAAATTTAGTCCGGCCCAACCTTCGAAACTTAATATGCCCCGGCCCAAGTCTAGATGTTTTACTGTAAAAAAACAGTGCCCTTAGGAATTGAACTCATGATGCAACCTGACACTAGTAACAGCACTACCACTGTACCGTGAACTTTTAGTGTCCAATGCAGGAAAGGATTATTCTTATAGAAAGACCCTTGTTCCTTGGAACTAAACCCCCCTGTCGGTCTGATCAATCTCCTGTGACGCCCCATCCCACCAGCAGCAACGCCACCGCCCCATCCTGCCCCATCCCAGCAGCGCTGCCGCCGCATCCTGTCCCATCCCAGCAGCCGTGTCGTGCCGCACGCCCCATCCCAGAAGGTGTCGTGCACCCCATCCCAGCAGCCGTGCCGCTCCAGCAGCTGTGCTGCCCCATCCCAGCAGTCGTGCCACCCCATCGCTCCAGCAGCCGTGTTGCCACGCGCACTTGCCAGACCTGGTGGCTGCAGCTCGGTGGCTTGTGCTAAATCGCCGGCAGACCTGCGCCACTACCTTGTTATCTGAAGGACGTCTGTCGGCTCCGGTGGCGCATCTTGGCCAAGTTGGCTGTGGCGAAATCTTATCTTTCAACGGCTGAGCCAAGGATCCGCAACCGGTGTCTGCCATCACTACCTCGGCGTCCTGCTCCAGCGGTGCCCTCCTGCTCTATCTGTGTCGCCCTACTGCTCCTGTGGCACCACTGGGCAGGTGCCTAAGTTATTACAAGCAAGGTATGGAGAGTGCTTAAGAAATTGACCCTGAAATCACTATGGATTTAGTGATAAAAAATCTCTTATTTCAATGTTGTACAGATGGACAGAGGAAGTTGGATCAATTCTAGGCTATTCAGCAAACCGCATTTGGATGGGGTTCGTGAGTTCATGAGCTTTGTTTCACATAAGGTCGGCGAGAATGAAGAGGTATTGTGCCCTGTCGTAAGTGTTTGAATCGGATCCATCATCACAAAGGCACAGTGGAGGATCACTTAATACTAAACCATATGGCTAGCACTTACACTAGGTGGATATATCATGGAGAAAATTTGGAGGTTAGAAATGATGCAAATGCAGGCCATGTGGATGAGCATCTTGTTTTGAATGGGGATTTTGGTATGCATAATGGTGGGCAAGAAGAAGATAGAATTCCTGATATGGTAGAGGAGTTGTGCACTGTTGAACAAAGAGATGTAGAGAACTCAATATTTGCTGTTGTATTAGAAGGGATGAAGAAGGAAATTTACCCTGGGGCACCTTTTACAAGATTTTCTTTTGTGGTAAAGTTACTTCATATAAAGTCATTTTATAGAATTAATGTTGGATTCACATCAATTCTGAAATTGTTGTCATCTGCATTCCCTGGTTGCTCCCTTCCTCGATCTTATGATGAAGCAAAGAAAGTTATTCGTGCATTGGGACTTGGATATGTTTCAATTCATGTGTGCCCGAATAATTGTGTTTTATTTAAGAAAGAGTATAAGAACCTTGATCAATGCCCTTTGTGTCATGCATCAAGATGGAAAGATTCAGAAGCATTCCTCAGAAGGTATTGCGGTAGTTTCCATTGATTCCAAGGCTTAAGAGGATGTTTAGCTCTAAAAAAACAGCAGAGGGAGCACAATGGCACAAGGTTAAGAGGCAACCAAATGAGAATGAGCTAAGCCATCCAGCTGATGGTGAGGCATGGAAAGATTTTGATAGAAAATATGAGTGGTTTGCAAATGATCCAAGGAATATCATACTTGGACTTGCTACAGATGGTTTCAATCCATTTGGCAACATGAGCTCCTCGTATAGCATGTGACCAGTATTGGTTATGCCTTTACAACTTTGCTCTGTGGGAATGTGTGGACCAATCCAACTTCATGATGTCACTACTCATCCCTGGTCCTAACCAGTGCCCTGTAAGGAATTTTGATTTCTTTTTAGGCCCACTAATTGAAGAGTTGCTAGAACTTTGAAATGGTGTTCATACATATGACGCATTAAGTGATTCAATGTTTGATCTACATGCAGCAGTTATATGGTGTGTACATGATTATCCAGCTTTGAGCGTATTATCTGGTAGAGTCACAAAAGGATATTATGCTTGTGTTCATTGTGACAAGGACCTTTGTTCCAAAAGAATAAAGAATAAAATATCTTACATTGGCTATCGACATTTTCTTCCAAAGGAGCATCCATGGAGGAGAATGAAATGTTTCGATGGTCAGATCGAGAAATGTGATAGGCCAAAGGAATTTACTCCAGATGAGCTGATGCACCAGTTGGAGAGGGTCAAGGGTCGTAGTCCAAGCAACCACCCTGAAAGAAAGAGGAAGAGGGAATCAGATCAGTGCTGGAAACAAAGGTCTTGTTTGTTTGATTTGCCTTATTGGTCCAATTTGAAGCTACGTCATAATCTTGATATAATGCACATTGAAAAAAATGTCTGTGACTATTTTCTAGGCACATTTTTTGGTGTTGTTGGGAAAACCAAGGACACTATTAGTGCAAGACTTGATTTGGAAGATATGGGCATACAAAAAAATTTACACCTAATTCGCGATGGAAGTTCCTACATTTGTCCGCATGCCCTTATACAATGACTAAAGATCAGAAGGTTAAATTTTGTGAATTCTTAAGGAGTTTGAAATTCTCTGATGGTTATGCTTCCAACTTAACAAACCCTGTCATTGTAGAAGGATGCAACCTCCAAGGGCTAAAAACTCATGATTGCCATATCCTACTCCAGAGGACTTTAGCAGCTGGTGTCCGTGGAATCATGCATAAGTACATATATGAAGCCATTGTCAAATTAAGTAATTTCTTTCAGCAGTTATGTGCTAAAACTTTGAAGGGGTTTTGAAGAGAATGAAAGATGAAATTCCACTCATACTTTGCAAGCTTGAGAAAATATTTCCGCCCCCCCCCCCCCCGTTTCTTTGATATTTGCTTGCACTTGACTATCCATTTACCTGATGAGGCAATGCTAAGAGGTCCAGTACAATATGAGTGGATGTACCCTGTGGAAAGAATGTTGTGTGCTTTGAAACATTTTGTGAGGAATAGAGCAAGACCCGAAGGATCAATTGCAGAAGCATATGTAGCTAATGAGTGCATGACCTATTGCTCAAGGTATTTCGATGATGTTGACACGAGATACAATCGTGAGGGCAAGAATCGAGAGCGCATTGATTTGAGAACCAACGACTTATCTGTTTTTTGTCACGGAGCTGATTTTCTTGGAGCATCGAGGGTTATGTATCTTGAAAAGGAATATGAAAAGATGGTATGGTATGTGCTTAATAATTATCAGGAGGTTGAACCATACATCGAGTATGTTAAGCAACACTGATACTTTTCTTAATTAATAAAAATTATTTCCTCTTACTGTTCAAGTTACTATGTTTTGTAGGACTTACAGGGCCAAGCTACAAAGTAACAGAATTCCTGATGTTGACAAAACCTTTGAGAAGGAATTCCCCTCCTGGTTTAAGAAACATGTGAGTTATTACTATTTAATAATACCAATTACGGATGAAACTGTTTTTGTAGTAACAAATTATTCATATTTACTTGTACAGATAGCAAAATTACGTTTTGTGGACAATGAAGGCATTAGTGATGACCTATTTGCTTTGGCTTGTCAACCGGACCTGCGCGTTCGAACATTTTCAGCATGTATTGTTGGTGGTGTGCGATATCACACTATTGACCATGAAAAGAATAGAAGGTCCCAAAATAGTGGAATCATGGTTGAGGGTACACACAATGAAGAATATATTGAATTTTTTTGCTGCTTGAAACAAATTATTCAGTTGAAGTATAACTCAGATTTTAGAGAGAATCGGACGGTGGTTTTATTTCAATGTGATTGGTTTGATACTGATAGCAGAAAGTCTAGAATGAAAGATGATGGGTATCTAGTAAGCATCAACCAAGGTAGTTATTAGTACAAGGTTGATCCTTTTATTCTAGCAACACAAGCAACAAAGGTATTTTACTTGAATGACACTAAGTATGGTGATAGATGGAGAGTGGTTCAAAAATTTGCACATAGGCACTCGTGGAATGTTTTTGAAAACAGTGGCAATGCTGAAACTCAACCCCCTGGCATGGCATTGTCATACCAAGATGAGCACTATGTAGGTCTCCAGGTTTAAATTACTGAAGGAAGTATAGATGAGCATGTTAATGATGAATATTCTCATACTGTTGATGCTAGGGAAGTTTATGAGGCAGCTAGGCTAAGGGAAGAGGCAAATGATTTCACCGATGATGAAGATGAAACGGTTTTGCAATATGTGACTGACAATGATGATCCAATACTTAGTGATGATGATGTTGATGATGATTAGTTTCACAATATTTAATTATTGATGTCAGTTGTCCATTTTTGTATTATGTTGAGTGTATTGTTATTTTCTAATAATGACGATATGTCTGACAATATTTTTGTAATCTGACAATGATGTTTAATGCTTGTTCTGATTAGTCATTTTCTGATTCTGTTTAATTAGCCTAAATGAGTTTGTGAGCCTGCTGCAATGCAGTACATGGTCTAGAAGGAAAAAAGTTTAACCTAATCAATTTTTTTATTAGGCCTGGACGAATACTTAAGGCAAGAGAAAAATTAGCTTGGACGATTACAATCCAGAACGAATAAATTTACCTGGATAACGGTACGTGGGCTGAATTTTACTGCAGCCCATCAGATGCAGCTCCCGGCCTAAGATCTGGTAGACACTGACAGGCGGGGACCATCTGTCGGTGCCAAGCCAAGCACCGACAGGCGGGGCCCATTTGTCAGTGTCTATTTCATCAGATATGCGTCTGTTCTTCACTATTTATGGGTTTTTTATTTTGATTTATTTTTGAATTTCAAACTTGTTTAAAATTCGCATATTTGGTCCGAATGAGTTGATTTTGTTTCCTAAATCTTGGAAAATTTATCTCTATCATTTTGTTGCATTTCCATCAATTTGTTGATGTCATATTTCATAGTGACCACAATGACCAATTGTGATAACTTTTCTAAATTACCAAAATGTCCTAATTTTTTAGTGAGACTTTGTGTGCCTACATACATTCGTTTAATGTGCATTGAAAGACTTGATTTAATTTTTTTGAAGCACTTACAGGGGCAACTGTTTTGATTTCCCATGAATCAAAATCAAACTAGTAGATGACTATCAACACTACAATGCAATATGAACATACATTTATAGAAAAATTATCAATACAATTCACGAAAATACCACAGGTTGATTTATACATACAATAGCCACCCACAAAATTTGAATGCAGAATTCAACTTATTTTGTTATTTAAAAACTATATACGATATTGGAAAAAACTGATTTCTTGCTCTTTTGCTTTCTTGTGTAGAAAACGTATTCCATCTCCTGGAATGGCCACTGGAGGGTGGGGTCGTGCTGTCAAGTTAGGTATGTTTCTCTTCTTTGTTGGCGAAAAATAGAAGCGCATTTGGGCCACGCTTATATAAACCCGGCCCTTTTTCTCCTCTCAAACCCTAGCCGCCATTCTCACAGCCACCCAGACCCTCAACACCCCATCTGCACCACCATCGAAACCCCATCCGCGGCGCCCTCCTCGTCTTGGCCGCCCTCCTCCTCGCGGCTTCCTCTTCCCCATCATCTGTAATCGCCAGTCCTCTTCCTCATCATCCGTGGTCAGCATGGCTCCGGGTCGGAAGAGGCTGCCAGGACAAGGTTGGGTTTCCTGTCCCCTCTTTCATCATCATGTTCATGGCTCGACCTCCATCTTGCTGCTAGTGAAGACAGAGGTCAAAATTAGGGTTGTGGGAGGTGGGGGCGTGGCCACTATGGCATTCTCTGCTGTTCAGGGCTTTAGGCAAAAGTGGTTAGGGTTTAGGCAAGACATAGAGGTTTAGGCAAACTAGGTGGTTATGGCACTGTCTGCATCAACTGGTGAAGCTAGGTTCATGTTCTCTGGTCTGATGAGATTTTGCCTTTTATCACAGCATGTTTTATTCAATATTCTATATAAATTTGTGCATAAATAAGGGTGATGCCAGGTTAATTTGTGTGCTAGCTTCACCACTGGAGTGCATAGTTATAATTCTACATGTATGTTTACATCCTTGCTTATTGTTGGCTTGTTTCATGCATGTAAGTGGAGGAACCAATTGTTGATTATGAGAGGCAAAGGCTACAGAACATGATGAGGAACAGTCAGAGGATGCAGCAACTTGGGGTCGGTGCACTTACCTCACTTCTAAACCAATCAACAAGAAAATCCAATGATAAAGCTCTTCAGTCACAATAGGAAGGAGAAGGAAGGCTTAGTTGATAAGGTTAGATTAATGTTTATTTGTTTGTCTATTGCTGTTCAATCTGATAAGGAGTAAGAATTATTTAGATTTACTTGTTCCTCTGTCATGACTACGAGGCAATACAGGTTGCACAAGATAATTTTTTTGACACCAGTTTGACATTTAACAACATGCAAATTGGAGGAATAAGATCAAAGAGGGTGAGGGCTTTGGAAGAAGAAGCACAACCTACTAGAGTAACAAGGCAAAGGACAAAGGATCTGAATGCAGCTGAGAAACGTATGCAAAGGTCAACTATTGATGAACAAGAGGATGTCAATGGGGTTGATGATGACCCAAGAACCTAATCTGATGACTAGATCCATCTAAGTAATGAAGGCAAGTCACCTATCCATTCTTTAGGGTCATTTAACAGAAACGTACAAGCGTTTAAAACCAATGAATTTATGATGTTTTATTTGTAGATCAAGAAATTGATTTTGGTCAACGCCCTAGGGGCCTAAGTATGGGTAAAGGTTTGGATAGGTTAACTCGAGGCTTGAACTGCAAGATTCCGGTGCATATTGCTGAAGGGCACAAGCGGCAGAGGCTCCAATGCAGGCTGCAAAGCTTGCATAAAAAGGTGGCATTATACTACGTCAACATATCTCCGTTTTCACACACTGGAAGCTATACAAGAAGGAGGAAAACAAATGCCACTTTGAGGAATACAAGGGGAAGATTTCTGTAAGAACTAGTTCCCTATGTTGTAATTGACTTTATAATATTATACTCTCATTACTCTTTAGTAACTATTGTAATGTTGTTGCCTAGGCTCAGTTTGCCATTGATACGAACAACAAAGATGTTGCTGCTGCATGCTCTGACTTGATGAAGTCTGGAGTGAGGCAATTATAGGCTGAAGAAGAAATACTTTGATGGTGTACCAGTGAACGAAGTGCCTACAACATCGCCGGTCCCTAGTATAAGTGATGATCAGTGGAGAGATCTGGTGCAAATGTGGGAGTCCACAAGACATAAGGTACTCTTTAAACATGCTGCATAATTAATTAGTAATTGTAGGATCGATTAAGTTATTAGCAAATGCATGCTCTAATTGCCTTCTTTATCACTAAATTGCATTGTAGAACAAGTGTGCGGCAAACACACTGAATCATGCAAAAGTTAGGTACCATCAGAAGACTGGCTCTCGATGCTATCTTGCTCATGGCCATGTCGTTGTAAGTTTAACATTTTACTTGTTTGTCCATTATCAAATTTTCTTCATGTTCTAAACCTTTTTTTATTTGTATGCAATTTCAGAAACAGCAGGAGAAGTACAAAGATATGCCTCCTAATGCAATCGACATTTTCAAGGATTTCCACTACAGCAGCAAGACTGGATTTAGTGAGCCAATAAAAGAAGCCATTGTAAGTTTTTTTCATGCTACTGTTGGTCATAGTGCTGTTTTTTCATCTACTGTAGTTCATGTTGTACTAAGTGTAACACCAATGGATTGCTTTTGTTAGGTGCAAATGGAAGCTATTCTTTATGAACCTGTGGAGGAAGGGCAGGTGCGGAAGACTCCTGCAGAAGTTCTTGCTCAAGTTTTGCCATCAAGAAATTTTATTTTCAAAATGCTGGCCTAGAGCCAGTTGCTGCAAAGAGAAGCACCAAAGCTATTGTAGCTGCATGTGTTTAAGAACTGGAGGCTGAAGTTGAGGCTGAGAAACAAGGTGCTACGGCACTTAAAGGTAAGCTTGAAATTCTTGAACAGAATCTGACAAGACATTGAAAAAGCAGCATGAGGAGATTGAGAAGCTTAAGAAGGATAATGAAGAGACTCTAGCCCTGCTGCGACGTGTGTTGTCCATCAACAAACAGTAAGCTACCCATGGTCGGCTGGCTGATGGATCTTTTGAGTGTTGGATTTCTCTACTATTTCTTTTGTTAAGTAATTGATACGCTGATGGATCTTTTGAGTGTTGGACTTCTCTACTATTTCTTTTGCTAAGTAATTGATACACCATTCTAATACTCATAGGTACTATATTAAGGTGCTACTGATTTAGTTGACAGTTATTACTTGTGGTCTGAATTAAGGTGTCATTTTTGCTTATTTTGTAATTTAAGCTACTATTATTAGAGTGGACTATGTAATTCTGGAATTTCTCAATTTGTGTATCTGGCTATGATGAAATTATGAGCTGTAATGAATTTCTGATTTATGTGTGGCTAACTTTTGAGTGGGTTGAAGTTTGTTTATGTGATCTAAATAATTGGGGCCCATAAAAAATGAATTCTACCAGGCCCATTAAAATAAGCCTAGCAAAAAATGGGCCACAAAACTAAATAAGCCCAACCCATATCGAAATTGGCCTAGCCCACAATCAAAGATGGGCCAGCCCCACAATCCAGAATGGACCTAAATGGCGCCATCCCATGTCATCGCCACGTCATTGATGAGTCGTTGCCACAACATTGATGAGTCATCGCCACGTAGGAACCAGTCATCACTATGTCATATATGACTCATCACTATATCATTTATTTTAGGATGATATAGAGTTAAATAATGACAAAACATATATGTCATAAATCAATGACAAAACTATAATTGTCATAAAGAATCTATGACGATAGTTAGGGAAAACATCACAGAATCCATTTTAACACGCACCTTTTGTGACGAAAAAAATTTCATCATTGTTCTGTCATAGATTACAGTTGCTAATGTATTTTAAAGCTTTTGTGACGAACCTGAAACGTCATAGATGGTCATATCTCTTGTATGTTGGCCATGCAACTAACGAGTAAGTTGTACTCTTGATATCTCATTGCTTGTAGTGTGGTTGAAATTTCTTTGTGCAGTGTTAGCATCTAGATCCATGAACGTGCCATTGTGAGTTTGTTGATTGCTAGACAAAGATTCATAGAATGAGCTATGTCGGCATTCTGACTACCGGCACAGTACGAGAAACGATTGAGGGGGTGGTGTGGCTTTGTATTCAATGTGGCTTAGTCTGCAGAAGACTCGAAGGATTTTTTACCTAGTTCGGGCCACCTCGAACGGTGTAATACTCTACGTTCAGGGGTGGTTTATCTCGATGAGAGAGTACAAGAGGTCGGATTCTCTCTTCGAGAGAGGATCCGGTGCCTAGATTGTGGGTGCTCGATTCACGTATTCATAGGTTGCTTGCGCGTGAACGGATACACGCAAGAGCTCTAGGCTTTGGTTTTTTTTGTTCGTTGTTCTCTTTGTTCAATCGCTCTCCGAGCTCTCTTTTATATAGGGTGGTCTGGAGTTACAAAATGGTAGGCTCTACGTGGTTCTGCTGCCTCGCTGACAGTAGGTCCTCCACTGACGTCGTCATCATTCGTTACGCCCATGCGCAGGCATGGCTCGTCGCGTCGCACGCAGCGACGGTACTGTAGCGTCTGTCCGGCACTGTAGTGTCAGCCACAGTGCCGTCGGGTCTTGTCCATTGACTCTCACGGCTTGTCTGGCTCTGCGGCTTCAGCTGGAGTGTCGTCATGGTGAAATCCGTCTTGTTCTGTCAGGGCGGTTGGTGGTTGGCCACCAGAGTAAATATGACATAACGCCGTACCTATCTTAAAGGTTGGTCTTCGAGGGTCGGCTCTCGAAAATCGGCGTTACCGTGCGTCTTAACGCGACTAAGACTTATCTTTCTAGACCGTCGCCTCGAGAGTCGAACTGTACGTTCATGCGCCGTTATCTGATCCCTAAACTACTCGAGGTTTTAACCCACATATACGAGTACGGATCATAAGTATCCGGGTGCGTAATACTCACAACCCATATGTTTTTCATCGATGCCGTAATCCCCTCCAGCGTCCTCGGCGCCGTTGGTTGGCTGGAAACCCCCCTCGGGGAGCACATTGGCGTGCTCGCAAGTCGCAAACCGAAGCAAACATCAAATTTTCATCGATGCCGAACAGGAAAAACAAAAGATGCGAGGGGAGCAAAATCTCCGCCTTACACTTATCTCGCACGTAGTACGACCGGTCACCTTTCCGAGGCTCGTGTGAAAGGCGGGTCGCCGTCGCTATCGCATGATCCTCGCGGCCGAATTTTCTATCCTGTCTTTCGCCCCCTGTTTCTGCCTCTGGTGAAAGCTCCGTGTGCCGGCGACCCTCCACCAGCAACGGTGGGGCACGGCCGACGGCGGAGCCATTGGTGGCCACGTACGCGCCGCGCGCCTTTGCACTCGCGGGATTGCCAGGATGCGGTCATCTTCTTCCTCTCCCCCCTGTTTATCTAGTCGTGCGCGGACCACTAGGCTTATCCTGCCGGCGAGATCCACATATCACGTTCCAGATTCGGCCGCACCCGGCATTTCTTTTTCCAATCGTGGCTGCTGTAGATAGATTGCCTTTTCGGAGAGACGATTCATGCAGAATGAATGTGATTACATGTCGTAACATCGTGATCTGAACCTCGTAATACAGTCGGATTTCTTCACAGTTTTCTGGTTGCTTCTCTGCTTCTGTTACTACTGGAAGAAGTAACAGTGCGAGAAGGATGAACAGCCATGTAAACGAGATTGCCGTGTTTGGACGAGAAGGGCGTATGATCATTTCGATTGAATGGACCTGAGAGGGGGAAGGGACCAATTATTGTGGCATTGGGAGCTCAGGGCCACACAAGCCGCTGTCCGTGCTGCCTCCTCAGATTGTTACAAGAACCGAACCCACTTGAAGGAGACAGGGGACCCTTCCCCCGTCCAATTCCAATCAGCCCCCACATGAATGGACGGAAGAGATAAAGTTGCTGTAACAGTCTTCCTTATTATAAAAAGATTGTTGTAACAGAGGATACAACACAATACAATAATACAGACGAATACATATATCTTAGTAGTATGTCTGATATTTTCTTCAACAACTTACACTGACCAACCAAAACTTAAGCAAGCCCAAGCATTCTTTTCTACGGTATTACACCATGCCATTGGCGATGAACACAAAGTTAGCATCACAACAACAGCAAGGTCAAAGAAGAGGTACAAGCCCGCATCGCGTAGGCTGGTACACACTGCAACAGTTGAGCCAAGCCTGGCTTCCGATATCACAGCACTTTGATGGGCTCTGCTGCACCACGAGGAGGTTCGATGCTAAGGTCCAGGCTGCTGATCGAGGATGCTGGTTCCAAGCCACAGGCCATGGATGCGAACGACGACTCAGCGTGAGCCTTTGTCCTCTGGAAAAAATTAGTTAGTGTATTGACCTGTCAAAATAATAGTTGTTAGCAGTAGTTTTCTCATCGTTCGTTCTTTCAGAGAGGTAAAAAGGTGCTGATTTTTACCTGCATGTTATTGCCTAAAAATTCTCCACCTCCGTGATAGCTTGGCGTCGTAAACTGAGGTGAGGATCAAAATTCACGGTTAATCACTTTAGCTCTGGTCGTTTGTCTCAACAAGCTAATACTCCTTAGCTAGTATCAGAAAACAATTCTAGCACAATGTCTATTACAGATAGATTAGAAACACAGAAGAACTAAACTGCAGAACTTACAGGAACATCGCCGCGGTCGGTATGAATTATTTCCTCAGTAGGAGCAGGCTTATTGGCGATGTTTTCAGAGCCTAGCACCTGTAACAATGGGACAAAGACGATCAGCTGCCAGATCCATCCAATCAACCATTGGAACAGTTCGTATTCAGTTGTATCGAGCACGCACTTGATCGTTGTTGTAGTCGGTGATGCCAACGTCGAAGAGGCTGGCCCGACGCTTCTTCTTGCCGGGGTTGGTTTGCCGGAGGAAGTACTTCTGGGCGTGGCTGGCCACCTGTGTCGCCGTCCTGGTGGTGACGAAGTTCTTGGAGATGCCCCTCCAGTCCCCTTTGCCCAGATGTTTCAGGCCGTCGAGGAACTTCCTGTGCTCCTTCTCGGTCCATGGAACCCCTGCACCGATTTCACCGTCAATTGACGCAAGGAGCAATCTGGGTACGAATGATTGGTGACTCTTTCTATACTACTCAGTATTGCTGGTGATTGCAAGAGCAACCGTTGACTGATCCATGAAACGGGGCTAAGTTTTTAGTGTTTCTCTCATACTGCCGAATCAATCTGCCACAGCATTTCCTTCCACGGTCCCACTAATCGTTGGATCACGTGCAATAACCTTAACGCTACTCCTCTGTTCATTTTTACAAGTAGCATATAAATTAAGAAGAAAAAATAAAAAAGTTTGGTTAGAAAAAACGAGAAAGAAAGAGATATATAAAATATAAAATTAAGAAGAGAGAAAATATATTGTAAATAAAAAATTATTAAAAATATTTTTGTGAACGGAGAGAGCAATAGATTTCAGATGAATCGAATCGAGAAAAAAAGGGTATCACCTTTCTTCCTCTCCTGCGCCTTGCGGCGGCGGCGCTTCTGCTGTGGGGTGGCGAGGTCGCCGTCGTCAGAGGCGTACCTCTTCCCGACCTCTCCGGTCGGCAGGAGCCGGTTGTAGGTGAGGTTGGGCATGCTGGAGCACTTCTTCATCTCCACGGGGCCCGCATCCTCGTCCGCCTCCTCGCCGGGGAGGCGCACGTCCGTGCCGAACAGCCTGAAGCTCACCGGCGGCAACGCCTGCGTCCTCCCTTCATCCGGCCCCCGCCACTCCATCCCCTCGCCCGCCGTTCGTTGCGTGGTCGCTGTCGACGGTAACCTTGTCGGAAGCGGACTGGACGGTTGGTTGGGTCGGGCGGAGGGATGCTTTGGAGGCTACCGCGGAATCCACGCAGTGGACGGGGTGACCTGGGCCTTTTCTTGCAGGCTCCCCTGGTTTATTTATAGCGCAAATCGCATGGATGGGCTCAATTTTCATCGCCTTGTTATCATTGACCCGATATAGACGAGGGAAGATACCACCTGGCATTGGCGAGGTACGTTAGGATGAGCTGTTCCTGATCGGCGCCTCTAGTATAAAGTATAAACCCCGTTTTGACGACGCCTGCATCTACGTCACAAAAGAAGTGCTCGGGGTTCTCTGTACGCGGCCTCTCTGTAGTCGATCCATTCTTTTGAGGGATCACTTCGTCTGAGTTCGTCGGTCTAATGGATCCTGCCTGACAGGCTGAGAGACGAAAATGCTCACAAGACAAGGCCAGCTGCGACGGAAATGGCTCCAGGACCTGTAATACTTGGGTGAGCAGGAAATTACACGCAGGTTTCCATTCCATTTCATTAGTGAGGAGTATTAGTCCTCGCCCCGAGTCGAACCGTAGCAGACTAATGCTACCACGAGTCAACGAGGCACTACCTAGTTTCCGGCCTACACAAGCATCTTTCTAAACGAACGTCATGGGCAAAATGATCTGTCACACTCGATTTTATGATTAAAACTAAATGACTTTTTATGTATATTCAAAAATAAGTTTCATACATAAAGTGACTTCATAAATAGTAAACAAAATAATGTCTCAATTAACTAGCTATTACAATAATAGACTAAGAGTCTTATCAAATTACAAACCAAACAGCGGAAACGAAACGAAAGCTTCTGGGCTCCACAGGCAGTTGACCGAATAGCTCGCCTAGACGTCGGCTCCAGGGTCTTCAAATTTCTTCCAAGGTTCTCCCTCTACTGAGCAGCAATTATAAAGGCAAAGTTGAGTACGGATGTACTCAGCAAATGTGGGAAGCATATGACATATGGTAATTATCAAGTAACAGGCAATATAGGTTTTAATTACATAAAAACACACATTAGAGACACACAATTTTTATTAAGCACCTAGTTACTAAGTGAAAGATTCCGTACCTATAAATAATAAAATGAGTAACAGAATTAGGTCACAGTCTCTCACTGTGATTTACCAATCCAACCCAGTACCAATACCATCACTAAATCCCGCTAATCATGTGAGGGTCCATGCGATGCTCATGACCGTGAGCACGGCTGTCAAGACAGTTTTACACTCTGCAGAGGTTGTACAAATTTCCTCACGAGTAGTGATTTCATCTCCTGTTGTCAGGTGATTAAAAGAATCTCTATTATGCCTGTGCCATCGCACTCGCACACTTCCTTTGGTGTAAGGGCCAAGAGATCACTATAAGGCTTTTCCATGACTTCCGCCAGCTTGTATGTGCCCACTAAAGTTTCACCCATCGGGCACTAACCGGAACCCGAGAGACCCCCTCTTGTGCCGAATGGTTCCCGAGAGTAACCCTCCCTTCCCCACACATCTCGCTTCAGGCGGATCTAGGCGTAACCCGCTTTCCCCGCTCCACCAGTTGGCACACACAAAACTGGTTTTCATCACTTACTACGCCAGGCCGCGCCCATTCTTGGCATCGTGACTGTACGGAGATACATGGGTGGTCGCTCCACAAACCGGTCCTTAGATTTGGGGAGATAACTTACCCAGAAACAATGCCAGTAACCCTGCACACAGTCCTACACCAACCATATCGCTCCAAATCATCACTATTAAGTTGCTATTAATCTCCCATTAATCCTCGTGAAGCATGTATAATGATCCATTTAAACACACCCAACCCGACAGTAGCAATCTAAGCATATGATCTACTCAACAATAAGTAACTACGGCGACAAGGCATAATATGAGAGACTAGGAATTTCTACTAATAGGGACGCAATCAATTTGACACAAGCATGCAACTACAAGATAGATGTTTTAGAAATTAGGCGCAAGATGGCTAAGGACACTTGCCTTGCTGCTTTTGGGAGTAAAAGTCGGCGGTCTCGAACTCTTGTTGCTGGAAGTCTTCAACGAACTACAGTTCCGGGACGAATTCGCCTAACGCACAAGAATACAAACAATCAAACAAATGCAACAAAACAGAACAATATCAGTATGGAGGTGTCATGAATGCATAGGTTATTCTGTTACGATCGTTTTGATATATTATTTGCTTCAATCGGAGTTACGGATCAAAAGTTATAGCATTTATAAGGTTCAGAAGCTAATCTATAATTTACAAAATTATTGGAGGACTAAATTGTAATTACCAAAAAGTTCAGGGCCTAAAATGTAATTTTGTCATTTCGGCAGGGACTAATTTGTAAATAAAATTAATTATAGGGGCTTTTCTGTAAAAGTGCCATAATTAATTATTAATTAATTAATATAATTAATTATTAAATAACTATTAAATAATTCATTAAATAATTATTTTAATTATTTTAATTATTTTCCAGATTATTGATTATATTATTATTGGGAAAAATCCGAAATTAATTAAACTAATATCTAATTACTTTTAATTAAATCGGTATGCTGACGTCATGCTGAGGTCGTGCTGACGCAATAAGAAATCTAATTTATTTTTAATTATAATTCGGGAATTGATCTAGGCCGTCGATTTTAAATTTAACAGATCTGATTATTCAGGTGACGTGGCTCAACGTGGGATGTCGGATCTGGATCGGATGGATGAGTTTATTGGGCAACGTGGCTCATTGTGGACGCTTGGATTTAAATCGGGTGGTAGGGATTTAAAATGAGGGTGGGGTTGGCGTGAACCGTCCGATTTAAATCGGACGGCCGAGGCTTGGCTCGGCTGGCCGGCCGGCGCGGCTGGAGGCCG
>BCLH01002129.1:0-16025 GCA_001602315.1 Zoysia pacifica
GTTTTTTAAAGATTAATGTTGAATCATCGTCGACACAAGTGCACTTGTTGAGTGACCCATTTGGGGTCTGTCAGGCTTCTTTGGATCGATCGTGATTCGTGACTATTAACCAAAGTACGCTATTACAATAGATTTTCGTCGACCCAAATCTGATGTGGCTGCACCAAGCCAGACCCTTTTCTTATTTTCTATTTTTTTTTATAAAATTGAATTGATTTTTGTAAAATCCTTATGTTTTAAAGGAGCCCTAAATCTTCGTATTCAAACCTACCGCTCATGCTCAGGCGCTCACAACCGAACTACCTCTCCGCATTCAGATGAAAGAACCGGCCAATCGAGACGTACACGCTGGAAGAGCAGGAACACCGAGTCAATCAGTAGGCTACCAAGTTTAAAGGAAGCATCAGGAGGACAAGGAGAGAAATCAAGAACCAGGAGCACCTGGCACTTCCTCTTCTGCGGCGGCAGCAACGCCCATACAAGCGCACCTGGTACGGTCTGGGAGCAGCGTGGACTGTCCACGCGCGTGCGAGAGCTTGAAAGGACGCGCGTGCGAGAGCTGGCGCAGAGGGGAGAGGAAGCTGGCGCGCGGCGCGCGATGAGCAGACAGGCGCGCCGGAAGGGGAGATGGCGAGCCGCGCAACCGAGCCAAAGTTAACGAGCGAGATTTACGGGTTGAAGAGCGAGCTAAAATAGAGAGTGATGGAGAAGTTGTTGGAGGCTGTTTTAACACAAACTAACCCATACTCCCTACGTCGGTGATTTTTAATTTTAATTTTAATTATTTATTTTATTAAAAAAAAGTTTAGATATGTAAAATTTTAAGTTGTGATTGAAATAACACTAATGATTAATTAAATTATAACAAAATATATAATTTTCATTAAAAATTTTGAATAAGATGAATGGTCAAAGTTGAGATTAAAAGTTAATGACAACATCAATTTAAAAATAGAAGAGTATAATTCAAGTCGTTTTAACGTTCCTTTGGTCAAACAATGCAAATATAAATTATAGCATACTCCTTCCACACTTATAATTCAAGTCATTTTGACATTACTTTGGTCAAATAATGAAAATATAAATTACAGATAATTTTTAAATTGTTAAGTTTAAAAATATAAAAATTGTATAGCTAGATTTGTTTTAAAAGATACTTTCATAAAAACATATATATTTTACTTTTTGATAAATATTTTTAAAATAAAATAAAAGTCAAAGTTATACTTTTAAAATCGTGTCATTGTTCAAAACGACTTGAATTATGTGTACGGATGGAGTATTTAACTTTATTAAATGTTTTAGCAAATTTGCTGGAATTGCTCCAAGAGACCTATCAAAACGACTAGAGCACAAGGTTCGCAAAACCGCGGTAAACCACGAGTTTTTCGCGACAACCGCCCAAACCGCTCTGGTTCGTTTTGGACGGTTCACTGATTTTCGAATTCATTTTTCTTTTAATTTTGAAAATTTGGTGGATTTTAAAATAAAAAATATGTAAAAAAACTAGATGAAAAATGCAACTTCATGGTTGAATCAATTTTTAAAAATATTTTGATTTTGGTGCCAAAAAATTCGAAAAAAATTGGATGGAGAATCTATAAGCAAACCTTATCTGGAGTCACGTGTCCACAACCAGCAGAGGCCTTCCTCTTTCTCAGTCCGCGACTTACGCCCGCATATCCGCCGCTCTGCCGCGCCGTCCGCCGTGTCAAAGCCGAGAACCGAGAGGGAACAACGGCTAGCCGAACGATAACTATGGCTAGCCGCGCGTGCGCTTGTAGCTCCTCGAGCCATCGGCTTCAGCGGTTAGCCGGGCAAAAAGGGCAGCTAGCCGAGCGCCTTTGACGCTAAGACAGCGCCAGAGGCAAACCGCTCGATTTGAGCAGTAAGCTGAGCGATTAGAGCGAAAAACCGTCGGATCTGGTGGGTTTTTGTGGCAAAGAAGGTGAGATGGTTGTATTTCTATTTTTTATTCAAATATTGGTCGATCTGTTAGCAACTTTAGAACATAGTTGGTCATTTTTCAGGTATTGTTGCTTCTAAGGTGGTAGATCAGCCCGATTCGATTTGGGTGCACGGGGAGAATGTGTATCTCGAGTTCTGTTGCAAATATTACAAGTCCGTAAAGAGAGTAGGTGGTGCCACATGATTCAAGCAACATTTGGCACATCGCGGAACTAGCGTAGTTGGGTATCCTCATGTTTTCGTCGATGTGCGAGACTATTTTCGTCGAGAGTTTGATAGAACCGTAAAGCGAAGGAAGGACCGAGCTAGACAGACCCTCAGACAGCACTAGATTGCAGGTGAGAGAAATGTTAATGAGGAGGATGATGAGGAGATGCAGGTTGTCATGAGATTATCTAGAGAGGAGGAGGAATTCTGACAGTGTCAGCGTTCGTATGGTGGTCAGTTCGAGAGTGGTAGTGCTGGTGCTGGTTCATCGCAAGGTGCTTCTCGTTCGTTGCAGCGAGATGGTGGGTCTGGATTGTTTGGCATGTTGAGCAGGTCCAAGTCACAGAGGTCAAGTGAGGAACGGATTCAAACTAAGATCCATACAATTCTATGGAGTGAGAAGAGCAAGCTAGCAAAGACAGTCATTGAACGCGCATGGTCGAAATTTTTTCATATAGAAGTCATCTCTGGTAGAAAAACCGATAGTCTATACTTTGTTAGTGCTATCAAAGAGACACAGAGATGGGGTACGAGACTTTCGTTTTATTTTATTACATGTTTTATTATATCTTATCATATTTATGTCATGTGTCATAATGTTTACAGGTGAGGGCGTGCCTAGCTCAACTGAGAGGAAAATAGATGACACATATTTTAATGCTAACGAGCAAGACATCAAGAAGAAATTTGATAAATTCAAGATAGAGTGGCCGATGTACGGTGTCACCATTATGTGTGACTCTTGGACTGGCTCTACAGAGATGAGCTTGATAAATTCATAATCTGCTGTAATGGTGTCATGTTTTTTCACAACTCATATGATGTTACTGGGCAAAGCCAATCTCGAACTTCATATTCAAGGTACGAGATATATATTTATTGTATGTCAGTATTTGTTTTACTTGTACCACTGTTATTTTGAACAATGAATTGTTCTTATGCAGGAAATAAAAAAGGTATGCATTGATGTAGGTCTAGATAATATTATGTAGTTTATTACAGACAATGGTTTAAATTATAAAAAGGCGTGCAAGCTACTGATAAACAAGTATTCTCATATTATCTGGCAACCATGTGTAGCACATACAATCAACCTGATGCTAAAGGCTATTGGTGAGTTCTCAGAGCATAAAGCTATGATACAGTCTGCTCGTAAGATTTCTCGTTGGTTGTATACAAGGTTCGCAAAACCAAGGTAAACCGTGCGGTTTTTGCAAAAACCGCCCAAACCGCTCTGGTTCGATTTGGGCGGTTCACCGGTTTTTGAATTCAATTTTTTTAAAATTTGAAAATTTGGTGGATTTTAAAATAAAAATATGTAAAAAACTTGGTGAAAAATGCAACTTCATGGTTGAATCAGTTTTTAAAAATATTTTGATTTTGATCATGGTGGGATTCAATGAAATGTGTGGTAGATGCAGTGCAACCTTTGTATTCGTTTTTTCGATTTGCTGATCAAGACAAGAGCCTAACCTTGAGCGAAGTACTTTTCAAATATCATTTGTGTAAAAATGAGTATGAAGTCCTTTATACGAATGATGAACGAGAGATGAAAAGGTGCATATACATTATAAATCGTAGAATGGTGGACATTTGCAATGATACATTTATGAATGCAAGTAATATTTACTCACGAACAAAATTATTGTATTTTTTTGTTTATAATTCAAAGATATCTAACTATTGTTATATGTGCAGTTGGATCTTTGAACCCGAGAAGTCATTATGTTTACGGGATGGGTTGAAATATGATGAACGATATTCGAGAGACATTTACACGCATAGCACTAACCGACTTGTGTGTGCAGGCCCTACAGGAAGCGAAAATTTTTATAAGAAAACAAGATTTATTCGTCACTGAGTTGGTCAACAGGATAGTAGTTGATAAGAATACTTCTCCTAAAGTTTGGTGGAAAATGCTTGGAGGTGACACACCTCATCTCTAGCAGCTTGCATTATAGATAGTCTCACAGTGTGCATTATCGAGTGGTTGTGAGCGCAACTGGAGTATATTTGCATTGATTCACACTAAGATGCGTAACAGATTATCTTATGACAAATTGCATAAGTTGATGTATGTTAACTACAACTTTCGAATCTGTATACGTGATGCTTCATAGACATATAAGCCACCAGAAGTCGATCCATTTGATCGTCTCATGAAGCTATCGTTGTATGATTCTTTAAATACTATTCGAGAATGGATGGAATATGAGAGATTGAATTCTTACCATGTTCTTGATGAAGAGGGCACCAAGAGTGACACTTCTCTACCGAGCCATCTTGTTACAGATGATGACGCTGGTAGACAGTTGCTACGCTTGTCTCGTGCTGAAACAATATCTAAATAGACAGATCAAAATGTGGGTGATACTCACATAGGCAAGAGAAAGGTTCAAAGTGCAAGACAAAAAAATGCTAAAAAGATGGGGACAAGAAGCAAAGAGAAAGGTAAGAATGTGGGCAGCGACAACTACACAGATTTTGGAGACGTCAGACGAAGCCCACCTTACTAAGAATCAAATAATAGCAGCTTCTGGACTACATCTAGAGACCCACCATGCTGTATGGTTTCTGACTCACAACCACCGATCACAACTCATCATTTAATAGGTAACTATTTCTTCACATCATATGATCAATTTTCACTCATTTATCTTACACTTTACTTCTTTTACAGATGAGACAGATTACACTCATGCTACACAGGATAAAGATCATGGTGCTCCACAGTCATCAAAGACAACGATAAAAGAGAGACATCATTACTACGGCACCTACTATTCTGTGACAGACAGTGATATATTATACAGCCAAGGTAATGACTAATACAATTATCCGTACGGTGATCGTAGCACAGAACATCCCACCACATAGGTCTACCAATGGTAAAATCTAGAGTTTATAACATGTACTCACAATGAAAAACAACTATCGTTTGAACTGGACAATTATAGAATGAATTCAAAGCAAAGTTGTTAGCTACTAGAGAAATTCAATTTCTCTTAAGTGAAGAGTGCGACAATGCATATTTTGATTAAAATACAATCCTAAAGTAAAGTATACTTTGAAAACTATGTATGGACTTTGGGTTTGTTATGGATGAACTATATATATAGATTTATTGTGTTTGAAACTTTAGATTTGATATGGATGAATATGCGTCTTATTATTTGTGGATGAAGTATATTGTGAATGTTGATATTAAAAAAAATTAGAATAGGTCATGACTAATTTTTCAGCACTTTTTTATCTTTTTTCTTACTTTTCACTAATTTATCGGTTTTCAAGAAAATCGACTGGTTTACCGTAAAAATTGTTCAGTTTTCGTACTCAGCGGTTTTCAGAAAAACCGCTCGACAGATCGCGAAAACCGTTCGGCTAACCGTAAAAACCGCTCGGTTTACCGTTTTCAAACTGATGAAACCGTCTACAGATTTGAAAATTAAAATTTAAATAAAAAACTAAACAGTTTTAACGGCTTTCACGGTCCTGAGACCATTTTCGCGGTTCAAATGGTAAGGAAAACCTGCTAGAACGTACACTTTGCAAATGCCCAAATCATCGCCGATAGGTGGACTTATCTTGGCTCCTCGTTTCAGGTCTGAATCTCTGTTGATTGTGAGGTCGGATGGGTCTAAGAACGGTAGGCTCCAAATAGTGGCAGAGGTACACTAGAGGAACGTATGGGCCGGGCCCAGCCTCATCCTTGGTGGGTTTTAGTCAATGGAAGCTGCTTTGAAGAGAATACAATCCGAAAAAGGTTCTTTTGTGGTGTGGACACATTGTTCACAAAATTTCATTTTGTGACCAGTACATGACATCTATGTTTGCATGAATATTTGATTATATGTATTATACTGATGGATTGTACCTTGGTTGTTAATCATATCTCTCTCTCGCTCGCGCGCACAAACAAACAGGAAACCCCAGAGAAACAATGTCTTGTCTCTGTTGCTGCACTGAACATAAATGGGGTACCCAGTGTTTTCCTACGAGTAGTATAGTCGTCATGAGTCTAAGGACTCGCAGGTTTTTTTTTTAATCTAATCCCTTCTTTGCTTCTGAACAGTTTTTCGTTTCTATATACACACGGTAAAATGTTTTCAACAGAGATACACTCTTTACAAATCTAACAGATGCGCTTTTCTAAATCTTCTAGATAATGATTCCACACGAATCATTATTAGTTAACAAAATACAACTATCTGAAACAAATATAAGAGATAAAAAAAGTTATTGAAAAATAAAACAAATTTAATTTCTATGTACACGTTAAACTACCGTGGTAATGCTGCGGTACCACATAAGATCCAAATCACCGTGTGTGTATGTTCGATTTCAACTGAATGAAAATTCATTTCAAATTCAAAAAAATAAAATCAACCAGGGCCACTCCGTGACGTCGTAAACGTTGCTAACTCGTGTGTCGATAATTAAAAAGAATTTGAAAATTGAACGTTATTTTTAAATTCTGTACATAAAAAAAAGGGTGTTTATTTATCCCTACTCTTTAAAAGCATAATTTTTTTTACGTACACATAGTAAAAGGTCCCAAACAAAGACGGATTGGATTACCTGCGCACAAAAAATTACTCAGAATTACCTCTTTTTACAAAGGGCAAATTAGATCTATACTATTATAATTTTGCAAATTTTAAAATATATCATCGATGTTTTAATAACAAATGTGACTCTGTATGTGAATAACACGTGAGTCTAAATGACATATTTTAAACTTAACAAAATTGTAATAACATATATCAAATTAATTCTTTACAAAATCTTATGGACGCGGAGCGTGAGCCCAGATGGAGGGGGGCCGTGTGCTACAGTGTCGACGTTGGGGGTAGGGGACAGGACTTGCTCCGTAGGAGAAACCGAGAGAGGAGCAGAGAGGATGTCGTGCCTGGCTGGAAGCGACGGCAGGCCTGAGCAGGAGCAGACCTGCACACGGTGGTGGTTCTCGGCGCCATTGCTTTCGTCATTTTCTTCTCTCTGCGGCTCCGCGTCCTTTCTCTGCCGCTTGCCGCCGAGTTTCAAGCTGGAACAACTCACGGGCCTTGTTTTTTTCCGTCGTGAGCAAGGGTGGCCGGAGCCCAGGATGGTCTCCAATGGCTCCGCTCCTCCTTATGCACTTCCAAATCTTTCGAACCTGCACTTAATAAAACGTAATTATTTAGAACTGTCGAGATCACGTACTTCGGATACCTAACAGATCGCACTCCAACAGGAAAAAGTAGAAGGTCGGATGCTATAGGTTTCGACCTCTCGGCGACGACCTAGGGCGGTCATATCTTGCCGCGCAGGGGCGCGAAAACCCCGGGCTCCGAAAATCGACCCCCGAGAGCGACCCTCAGGAGGTAGGTACCGCGTTATGGTACATTTACTCTCAGGACTAGCTGCCATCCGTCCCGACGAGACAGGACGAGATTCACCACGGCGACACTTCAGCAGAAAGCTGCAACGGCTGCCAGACACGACGGGACAGCACTGTTGCTGGCACAGTGGCGCCGAACGGACATCACTGTATCCGCCACTGCGCACGACACGACGGGTCGCGACCACGCCTGGACGGAACGAAATGATGGCAACAATGACTAGAGGTCCCACCTGTCGGCGAGACGGTAGGATCGTGTAGGACCCATTACTTGTAACCCTAGGGCCCTCTCCTATATAAAGGGAGGCCCGAGGAATGATAGACGGGGCGGCCGAACACCACCACAAACAACAGCCACAAACACACGAAAGACAAACTCGAGCTCTATCAGAACTTGGGGATCTTTGTACCTTTCCGAGCAAGCACTCTCATTCACCCACATTCTGGATCCTCCCGCGAAGAGAGGATCCCGTCTTGTAACATTACCCTTGAGATAATCTATCCCCTAGACATAGGGTATTACACCTTTCGGGTGACCCGAACCAAGTAAAAAATTCCCTCGAGTCTTCCTCAGACCGGGCCCTTCAGAGTCCGAAGGCACGCCACCCCCACAATCGTATATTCACTGTGTCGGTGGTCAGAACGCCGACAGTTGGCGCGCCAGGTAGGGGGGTATCTCTCTTTTGGTGTGCTCTCGTTTTGGCTTTTCGATGGCCCCATACTTCATTGTAGAGGACATTTCGATCTCCCATCTCCGTTTTGGGGACTTCACGGTCGCTGTCTCTAGAGACGGTCGGTCATGGCAAGTCCCCGCTTTCGCCTCTGGGCAGGCTTTCCATTTCGGGAGCCTGGACTTCGTCGCGGGCGAAGGCGGCGAGCCCTGCCTCCAGGCTCCGTGTGGAGGGCACCCTCGCTGGTGGCCCCGGAGCCACCTTATTTTGGGGCACGACCCGTCGAGGGAGTGCTTCACTCTCCACGCCCCGAAGGGCGCGGAACCGACGACTCTCGGCAACACGCCGCCGGGTGCCAACCTGTCCCTGCGCCCTCCAGTGGACGTCACCGGCCAAGCTTGGTCGCCTCTGGGACGCACTGACAGCCCCGAGCCTAGGGGCAAGGCTCCAGCCGGGCCCAGCGACACGGCGCGAGCCCGGGGGCGATTCACCTACCAGCAGCTCTCTGCTGGAGGGCCGCCGACCTTCGACACCCCGCTCGAGAACCTCGCGGCGGCAGCGTGCATCCTCAACGAGACCGCTGCCCCCGAGGACCCGGCGCTGAGGGAAGTGTACGACCGCGTACGCTTCTACCTCGGCAGCGCGTTTCAACGACCAGAAGCGTCTCTCCGACCCCAGCAGTCGGAGACGAAAAGCAACCGCCAGTCCCAGGACCAGCGGAGCTCGGCGCGCGACAGCCCAGTCGAGGAATGGCGCCCTCGACACCACGCGGGGTCAGTCCTCCCCCGCCTCGGCCCCAACCTCGACGTCCGCGGCACCATCGACGCCAGGCGCCAAGCGAGGAGCGAGCTCCGCGACGAATCTCGCCGGAGACGCTCCCGCGACCGCTACTACCGACGCGGCTCCCTCGACTCCAGGAGCCCGAGCCCTGAGGGGGTCGGACCCAGAGCGTTCGGATCGCTCATCCAGCACGCGAAATTCCCGCAGAGGTTTCGCGCCCCGACCACCATCGGACGCTACAACGGGGAAACAAACCCCGTCCACTGGCTGGAGGACTACCGCCTCGCCTGCAGGACCGGAGGGGCGGACGACCTGTTCGCCATCCAGTACTTGCCTCTCTTCCTCACCGACTCCTCTCGGGGATGGCTCGAACACCTCCCCGAGGGCTGCGTCCAAGACTGGAGCGACCTGCGCCGAGTCTTCGTCGGCAATTTCCAAGGGACTTACACGCGTCCAGGTAACTCCTGGGACCTCAAGAATTGTAAGCAGGGGTCCGGCGAGTCGCTCCGGGAATACATCCAGCGCTTTTCACGAAAGTACAACGAGCTCCCCAACATCAGCAACGCCGACGTGATCAACGCCTTCACCTGTGGCATGGCGTCCAAGGCGCTCGTCCACAAGTTGGGCCGGAGGAACCCTCGGACCGCCCGAGACCTCCTCAACATCGCCACTACCTTCGCCACCGGAGAAGAGGCCGTGCAGGCCAACTTCGACCGAAGTCGGGCGAAGGACGAAAGGACGGGAAACGACCGTCGGGGAGACCGACCCTCCGACCGGTCCACGGACCGCCGCAACGAGTGGGGGGGGGGCCAGTAGCTCGAGCCGCAAGGGGAGCAAAGGTCGACGCCATGATGACGACCTCGTGGCCGCAGCAGACCACCCAGCCCGACCGCCGACCAAGAAACCGGCTAACCACGACGGCCACTTCGACAAGATGCTCGACCGACCCTGCCTCAACCATTCTATGCCGGTCAAGCACACCCTCCGAAATTGCCACCTGGCAAGGAGGTTCTTCTGGAGCGAGCCTCAGGTCGGCTTCTCGGCAGCCAAGACCAACCCTCAGGCCAAGGGCGCTGAGGAAGACGAGGGAACGGCCTTCCTCGAGCCGGAGGGCTGCCCCATGATCTTTGGCGGCCCCGCGGCCTACTGCGAATCCCGCGGCCGCCAGAAGAGGACATGGCGCGAGGTCAACGCTATCAACCCCGCGGTCCCCCGCTACCTCAAGTGGTCCGAGGCCCCGATCACGTTCGATCGGGCCGACCACCCGGACCACGTTCCACAGCCCGGGCGCCTCCCGTTGGTGCTCAATCCCATCGTCGGCTCCGTGCGCCTGTCAAAGGTGTTCATGGATGGAGGAAGCGCCCTCAACATCCTCTACGACGACGCCTTCCGGGCCATGAGGTTGACGGAGGCCGACCTCCGTCCGACCCACGCTCCGTTTCATAGAGTCGTCCCCGGGGGCTACACGACGCCCCTCGGCCAGATCACGCTCCCAGTCACATTCGGTGACCGGAGCAATTTTCGGACCGAGTCGCTCACCTTCGAGGTGGTGGACTTCGCCGGCGCCTACCACGCCATCCTGGGTCGGCCATGCTACGCGAAGTTCATGGCCGTCCCCAACTACGTCTACCTGAAGCTGAAGATGCCCGGGCCGAAGGGCGTCATCACGGTCTCCTCGCGCTTCCAACATGCCCTAGCTTGTGAGCAGAAGAGCTTCGAGCTAGCCGCCGCCGAATCGGGCCCGGCCCAGCTGGACGCAATCCGCAAAACTGAAGGGCCGGGCCCAGCGCCCCACTCCAAACCCAAGTCGTCAACATCCTTCAAACCCGCCGACGACTCCAAAGAGGTCGCTCTCGACCCCGCCGACCCTTCCAAGGAGGCCAGGGTCGGAACAGCGCTCTCCGACGAATAGGAAAGCGCGCTCGTCGACTTCCTCATCCGGAATCGGGACGTCTTCGCCTGGGCACCATCGGACATGCCCGGCATCCCGAGAGAAGTCGCCGAGCACTCCCTCGGCGTCGTCGCGGGCTCTCGGCCCGTCAAGCAGCGACTCCGGCGCTTTGACGAGGAGAAGCGCCGAGCCATTGGGGAAGAATTGACGAAGCTCTTGGAGGCTAAGTTCATTCAAGAGGTCTACCACCCCGAGTGGTTGGCCAACCCTGTAATGGTGAGAAAGAAGACCGGGTAATGGAGGATGTGCGTTGACTACACGAGTCTCAACAAGGCGTGCCCGAAGGACTCCTTCCCTCTCCCGCGCATCGATCAAGTGGTGGACTCGACCGCCGGGTGCGAAACCCTGAGCTTCTTTGATGCCTACTCTGGGTATCACTAGATCTCTATGCGCGAGTCCGACCGGCCGGCCACGTCCTTCATCACGCCCTTCGGGTCCTTCTGCTACATCACCTTGCCATTCGGGCTCAAGAACGCGGGGGCCACGTACCAGCGTTGCATGCAGAAGTGCTTCCATGACCAACTGGGTCGGAATTTGGAGGCCTACGTCGATGACATCGTCATCAAGACCCGTCGGACCCCCGACCTCATCCAGGACCTGGAGGAGACATTCGCCAACCTCAGGCGCTATCGGATCAAGCTAAATCCCGAAAAATGCATTTTCGGGGTCCCCTCGGGCAAACTGCTCGACTTCGTCATCTCCGAGCGGGGGATCGAAGCAAACCCCGAGAAGATCTCCGCGATCCTCAAACTCGGGCCGATAGGCAACGTAAAAGGCGTCCAGAAGCTGACCGGATGCTTGGCGGCCCTTAGCCGCTTCATCTCAAGACTCGGCGAGAAAGCGATGCCCTTCTATCGGCTGCTACGAAAAGCAGAGCGATTCACCTAGACCACCGAGGCCCAGAAGGCTTTCGACCGGCTCAAGACCCTGCTTTCATCGTCGCCGGTGCTCACGTCCTCAACCCAAGGAGAGGCCCTCCTCCTCTACATCGCCGCGACCTCGAAGGTCGTCAGCACCGTCCTCGTCGTCGAGCGAAACGAGCAGGGTCGGGCTCTAACTGTTCAGCGGCCTGTCTACTTCGTCAGCGAGGTATTGGCCGACGCCAAGACTCGTTACACCCAGGTGGAGAAGCTGATCTACGCCGTCCTCGTCACGAGCCGCAAGCTACGACACTACTTCACGAGCCATCCCGTCCGCGTCGTCACCAGCTTCCCCCTCGGGGAAATCGTGGGTGGCAGGGTCGCGGTCGGACGTCTCGCTACATGGGCTATGGAGCTCCTGGGGCTCGACATCGCTTTTGTCCCTCGGCAGGCCGTCAAGTCCCAGGTCTTGGCCGACTTCATCGCCGAATGGACCGAAGCTCAAGAGCCGTCAGCCTCCGACAGCATCGAGTGCTGGACCATTTACTTCGACGGGTCCTGCATGCTCAAAGGCGCGGGGGCTGGGGTCGTTCTGATCTCCCCAAAGGGAGACAGGTTTCGATACGTGCTGCAGCTGCAGTTCCGAACCTCCAACAATGCAGCCGAATATGAGGCGCTCCTCCACGGCCTACGAATGGCCACCACCTTCGACGTGCAGCGACTCTACGTCAAAGGCGACTCTGAGCTGGTCGTCAGCCAAGTCATGAAGGCTGCCAGCTGTCGAGACCCGAAGATGCAAGCCTACTGCCAAGAAGTTCGCAAATTCGAGGACAAGTTTGATGGACTCAAACTCCATCACATTCTACGTCGGGATAACGAAGCTGCGGATGCCCTCGTCAAGATGGGCTCGGAACGCCAGACGGTCCCCGACGGCGTCTTCCTCGAAGTGCTCACCAAGCCTTCCGTCAGAATCACGGAGGAACCACTCGTCGAAGGTCCGGGCAACGAGCCGACCCTCGGACCTGGGGCGGAAATCATGACAGTCGCCCCCGATTGGTCTCGCGACATCTTCGCTTACTTGCAAGACGGCACTCTCCCGGCCGACCCCGACGGAGCCCGGAAGGTCATGCGGCAAGCCAAGGCATACGTCATCTCGGACGACGAGCTCTACAAGCGAAGCCCGAATGGTATATTGCAGCGCTGCATCCCTCAGGAGCAGGGCATGCACCTGCTCGACGATATCCACTCAGGCATTTGCGGTCATCACGCCGGGCCCAGAACCCTCGTCGGCAAGGCCTTTCGACAAGGTTTCTATTGGCCGACGGCCGTGGCCGATGCCCAAAAGCTCGTCCGAGCTTGCCAAGGCTGCCAGTTCTTTGCCCGACAGACGCACCTGCCGGCACAAGAGCTCCAGACGATCCCGATCGCCTAGCCCTTCGCCGTCTGGGGGCTCGACATCCTCGGACCATTCAAGAGAGCACCCGGCGGTTGCACCCATCTCTTCGTCGCCGTCGACAAGTTCACCAAGTGGATTGAAGCCGAGCCGGTGCCCAACATCACCTCAACCCGGGCGGTCGGGTTTATCCGTAACATCATATGTCGGTTCGGAGTCCCGAACTCCATAATCACCGACAACGGCGCGCAATTCACCGGTCGACAATTCTGTGAATTCTGCGACGAATATCACATTCGCCTGGACTTCGCCTCCGTGGCGCACCCCAAGACGAATGGGCAGGTCGAACGGGCCAATGGGATGATACTCCAAGGCCTGAAGCCTCGAATTTACGACTCCGTCAGAAGGGCAGCGGGACGATGGGTAAACGAACTCCCGTCCGTCCTCTGGGGTCTGCGAATGACCCCCAACAGAACCACCGGGTTCACGCCATTCTTCATGACATTCGGGGCGAAAGCGATGCTACCCACTGACCTCGACTACGACTCTCCGCGAGTCCGAGCCTACGATGAGGAGAGATCGCAGGCCGCGTTACATGACAGCCTCGATCAGCTGCAAGAGGCGCGCGAGGTCGCTTTCCTGCGCTCCACCAAGTACCAGCAAAGTCTACGGCGCCTGCATGCTCGACGCGTCAAAGGTCGGGTGCTCAACGTCGGAGACATTGTATTGAGAAGGGCGCAAACGAAGGCCGACCATCACAAGTTGTCGCCTCCTTGAGAAGGACCCTTTGTAATCAAGCACGTCCTACGGCCCGGCGCCTACAAGTTGGCAACCGAGGACGGTCGGGAACTTGGGAACGCATGGAATATCGAGAACCTCCGACGGTTCTACACCTAATAAAAACAGCTAAGTTTTTGTAATCTCGCTCTCCTTTTTCGTTTTGGGGTGCGAGCCCTGGCCGACCAGGCCACCCTCCGCACCCGGGGGCTACTTACCCGCACCTTACTCAGTGTCGAAATGATCGACCTCGTTTTTCGTTCGTTATTTATCGACTTTTTGCGCCGGAGCGCCGCTCTCCGTTAACTCTGTTCGTTCCTTTGTTTCCTCGGGGTCGAATCCCCGACCCGCGCCAAACTCGCGGGCGACCCTCAAACGACACTTCGCGCATTTTTCGTTCGAAGCCTCCCCATGGCTAAGCTATCTACGAATCGGGAGCTGATGACGCTCTATGGCTGTATCGGGTCCGGCACCCGACCCTACGAGCTATATTCGGCCCATTCGTTTGATTGACGCCAGGGGGGGCACGAAAAACAAACAGCATGCGAAGGAGGGTCGGAAATTCACATTCAAACTCCCTCTCGAACAATATTGTTTGAATGATATTCTTTACTTACACAATGACACTTTATATATTTGACCTACACATAGGGAAACGGCCCGAATCGCTCGGGCAGGAAGTCCTCCGTCTTGAAGTCGGCAACGGCCTTCGCCCTCGGCTCCAGCGTCTCCGCCGCGATCGCGTCCAGCTGCTCGTCCGAGTAACCCGACGCGAAGCCCTCGACGACCCTGCCGAGGTCCGCGTCCGGGTAATGGGAGCGGACCAGGGCCAAGGCTGTCGAGGACCCGTCCTCTAGCGCCCTCATCACGACATTGGAGACGATCTCCGGGAGTGGCCACAGAGCGTGCGCGACGACCGCCGTCGGGACGGAGTTCGGCGCTCCGGAGTATAACCTCCCAATAAGGTTCAGACCCGCCGCCCTCAGGCTCTGAACCTCGCCCGCCAATCCTGCACTTCGAAACGTTAGAAGGCCGGTGGTGACCAGAGCAATCAGGATGGGACCGACCCTTACCATCCCGTTCCTTAACGGCGGCCTCCGCGGCCTGCCCTGCCCGATCGAGGCTCTTCCGCAGGCGTTCATTCCGGATTTGGGCCGCTGAGAGCTCCTCGTGGACCTTGGCGGCCTCTTCGCGCGTCTCGCCAAGATCCGCCATCGCCTGCTCGACCTCGGACTGGAGCACCACCCGCTCTGACTTTAGGAGGTCGACCTGCTCGAAGGCACGGTCGCGCTCGTCCTTCGTCAGGCGTAGCGTGAACTCCAGGGTCAAGCAGGCCCCCTCGGCGTGCTGGTGGAGAAGCCCGAGCCGCCGCGTCTCGGTCTCGTGCTCCGCCACTTGGCGACGAAGACTTACAAAAGATGAGTCAGGGTCCGACCCAAACGTCGGAGAAAACTGCAACGCCTTACCGGTGACCGCGAGGTTGGCCTGCTCAAGGGCCGCCGAGGTCCGAGCTGCCCGCGCCTCGAACGCCGTCACCTCAGCACGCGCCTTGCTCGCCTCTTCAAGGGCAACACGAGCCGACTCCCGCGCGGCAAGGAGCTGCGACTTCAAGTCAGCTGCAGCCTCCCCCGACTCGGCCCGCGTTTTCGCCAGCTCTTCCTTGAGGCCGTCGACCTCGGCTTGGGCGACGAACCCGCGCGGTGGCCGACCAAGGACCGCCTACAAGTTGTCCTGCAAAAAGTTCAGCCTGAGAATCGGAGAAATAGAAGCGAAAGAACCGGACTCGAGCCTACCCGGCACTCGACGAGGTGGTCTTCGTCGTAAATGGCGCCGACCTCCTCAGCGATCCCCAACAGCTGGCGGAGGCCGGCAACCAGCCGCATGTTGAGGGCTCGGGCACCTCCCACCCGATCCATCAGATAGCCGAAGCCATCGATCGCCCCCTCGAGTGGGAGGGGCCCTCGCCCGGGGACCTCCCAGGCGGCGGTCGGCACCACCAAATCACGCGCCTCAATGGCGGCCCCGGCATCACCGCTCG
>BCLH01002129.1:40089-51073 GCA_001602315.1 Zoysia pacifica
CGTACGCGGCGTTTCGCGCGTCGGCCCCGCGCTTGCGCTGGCCGCGCCGCAGCCGCTTTTTTTTTCTGCGGCATTCTTTTTTTTCGCATGTTTTTTTTCCTTTTCGTTGCGGAGCCCTAGGCATCCGCCACAGTGTAGCCGACGGCTACAATTTTCTTTTGGATCTTTGCTCACGAGTAGGGTTCCGGCGAGTTTTTCCGTACTCGTCGGGATCCACTCCTAGATCTGGCTCTGATGCCAATGTTGTAATCTTTTCTCTGGGTCTAGGAGTGTAGATCCGAGAGTTTCTGTGTCGGTAATAGATCTGTGGTTCGGAGGTGGTCAATACCTTCGGATCCAGTCGCCGGAGTCGAGGAAAATGATCCGGCCATCTGCCCTTTGTCGGTGCTGTCCTCTGCGCTGGGGCAGCGTCGGTCGGTGAAGAGGGCAGTGGCGTAGAAGTCACGGCGACGTCGTCGATCTCCCGGTGACGGCGGTCGTCGTGGCGGTGACGGCGGTGGTGCTTCCCGTCGACACAGCGCCTTCTCACAGATCGGGTTTAGAGATATCGGTGGGGTGCGACGGTACGGATGAACTTAGGTCATAAGTTCTGACCGGCCCCCATCTTTATTTATTGTGACGCTGGCGACAGGGGTCCACCAGCCATAATGGGCTGGGCGCCTCCGATCAGGGCGCGATTAGATAAGAGCCCGTTAAAACCGTTGGGCCAAAATGGGTGGAGATCAATTCTTAACATCTACCACCCCTCGTAGCCTATTAGATTATCGCGAATTATTTAAAAACACAGGATCAAATCCGAACGGTTTCGAGTTCTAACATGTTGCAAGGGAAGATGATGAAACGATGTGTACGCCGAAACTGCAGTGTCTAGTTCCAGGCCCATATATTTAGGTTGGGTGACTTGTTTGTGTGTCAGAGAATTGTCAGCCCATGCTCATGGGCCAAGGCCCAACACAATATTTTCTCACCGTGTTGAACGGAAATATCAAGGCTGTACTACGCATTACCTCAATCGAAGAAGAAAGTGCCCCCATCTACGTCCCACTTGCGTTCCTTTCATTTATTTATGAGTAAATTTTGCTGGACTACACAATGATTGATAAACTCCAAAACATTTCTAACGAGCCATAGGCTAAGTAACTTCCAGCATTATGCACATTTGGTGCGCCGTAGTCTACATATGTTGAACTATGTGCCACATTAGTATATAAAATACTATATATAGTTTATATTCGGTCGTTGTCACATATGAATAAGAGGACAACGGTGTTGATAGAGGGTGCGTTCAGACGTTGTGGCTGCGTAGCCATACAAGCAAATTTCACTGTAGCACAAACATTTTCATGCCCATGCGAACGCGCCCATATAGAAGTTATGTAACGAGTTTCGATCATATCCTCATCTTCTTCGGTTTTTATTATAGCTACTTTCTCTGTCTCTAATTACTTCTAGAGTTTACCTCCAATTACTTCTAGAGTTCAAAGTTTTTCTCTTAGATGGGTACCATGTTATTGCAGCTTTTCAAAAAAAAAACGCTGCTTTCACTGCCAAACACAAAAATTATTTGGCGCGTCTCGCAGCCGCTCTTCTCTACGTTGCATTGAAAAATTGCGGATGTGATACGCGGGTCTCACCCAGCTTTTCTCATACGCAGCCCCTGGAGCTCACCCTCGGTCACGCTGGAGCTCGAGCCTATCCCAGAAGCTCGCGTCGGTGCTGGGTCTTGCCGCTGTACCGTCGGAGCTCGCCCCGAAGCTCGCGCCGCACAGTCGGAACTTGCTGCCGCGCCGTCGAAGCTCGCCCCCGAAGCTTGCGCCGCCGCCGCTGTCAGAGCTCAACACGACCGCCGGCGCGAGCTCACACAGCCGCCTCTGGAGCTCGAGCAGCCGCTGGAGCTCGTGCTGTCGCTGGAGCTCGCACAGCCGCCTCTAGATCTCACGCCGCCGGCGCCATTGACATGGATGTGGAGCTCGCCGGCCTCAGCGCTCGCATGGGGCTCGCACCGCCCCGTCGCGCTCGAGCCCTGCAGCCGCCCCGCCGTGCTCGGCTCCCGTCGCCGTCGCTCCTCGTGCTCGGTCGCACAAGCCCCGTTGCGCTCGGGTCATGCCACCCCGCCGCGCTTGGCTCTCGGGCCTTGCTCCAGCCTCGTTCAAGAAGCGGATTCCTCCAGCCTCATTCAAGAAGCGGATTCTCAAATAGGCAGATTATTTTTGTGTTGCTTCTCTCAGCCGCTGTGTCTCTGAGCAGCTAGAAATAACTTAGATTCTTTATAAGTTTCAGTTGTATTAAACAGGTTTTTATTTGTCATCGTCGCTTCTCAATACGTATTTCTTTACTCCTAATGCGTATTTCTCTATCTTTTTTTTATTTTCAGCCCATCCTTTATTTTTTTATCATTTTTAGTATTAGTAACCATACTTTGACAATTAAAAGAGGACAAGGGAGTAGTATTTTTTTCCTATCCGTTAACAGGCCTAGGTGGGTAGGGTATAGGCATGGGAGAGGCTGGAGCAGCCATTCACAAGCTCCAGAAGACATCTTTTGTGACTTCAATTTAAGTCGGGCAACTAGCAACTTGCTTCCGGCGGCCGCCCGGAGGCCGACATGCATCCCGGCGAGACTTGCGTAGTAGTACGGCGAACCTTGATTTCCTCTCATTTAACCCCTCATTTACGTGCTACGCGCAGGCCCGTTAAAAACTGCACCGGGCCTGCAGATCTACTACAGCATACAGATAATTACGGTTACCTACTGTATTGAAATATACTCCGTGCTGTATAAGTGCACTACTCTCTCTGTTTCAATACAAATTTATTTTTAAATTTTGTTGACTATGACTTTGATTAATAATTTTGATAAATTAATTAATTTTAATAATATAAATTATATATATTATAAAAGTATTTTTTTATGAATTTAAAAGTACAAATACTAGATTTTTAAATTTAATCGAATCTATAAAAAATTATTGATCAACGTTGTCATAATGAAAAACTTTTATTGAAATAGAGGTAGTATTACTGAATTTTTTTTCGCCCTTTTTTGTTTCGACCTTCAAGTAAGTACTGCTATCCGAGAACCTCCAGATCGTGAACCCTAAGCCTCTCGCTCACCATGTCATACCTCTTTCGTGGTTGCCATTCAATGCACTGCCACTGAGCTTGGCTTCAATTAATGAAGCTTCCTCATCGATCCGCTCCGAAAATGAGAAGCATGCATGGAGGTAGATCCGTAGATATACATGGAAACGTAGAGTGTGCTTTCAATCTTTTTTGAATCTTGAATCTTTCGCAGCGGATCGTTCAACTTTCATGCATGCAGCTAGCCACAAAAATAAACCGACGTGCAGCATGTGAATGGAGCAGTAACAGGGAAATTAACCATCAGAAATCACAGTACATTGTGGCGTACTAGTATTCTATAGAAATTTTATAACCTTCTAAACCATAAAGTACTACGTGTTTGTTCGAAAAAAAATATAGTACTACGTACTAGCAAGAAAAATAAGGAGATAAAAACGTTTTCGAATATGTTCTTCTGCGATAATATATATCGATCACCAGAGATTTGACATTAATTTTTGCATATCTGTCATGCAACAATTAGTCCATCATGATCTTAATTATCTTAGACATCTGCTTGTAGCACGAGATATTCAACAAGTCCTGACCTGACATGCATGTACTGTACGTACGTCCATATAATTGTCCTTGTCCTTGCAAACTGCAATTCTGTTTCGACACCGGCGTGAACACAGGCGGCTCATTTGTCGCCTTGCTGTTGTTTTCTTCTTCGCCCTGACATGCTATCAAACAATCGATGGCGCCAACCCTGCTGCGCCGATGCCTGCTCGTACGTAGTACGTGCATGGAAGACTGCGAGTGTTCTCTCTCTCTGATCTTTTTGTTTAAGACTCTCTCCTCTCTGATCAAATGAACTGAATTGTACAGCACGATACATAAAAGGTCTGTTTAGTTGCTTGTACAAGTCTGGCTCGTATTTGATAGGACAGACTCATTTCAGTCAAACTGACTATATACAGATTAGTTTGTTTAGTTGGTTATATGTACATAAATATAAAAAAAAAATATTTGGTTGTTGTATGAGTCTGATCTGTATGAGATAAAAATAAAAAAAAAATTATTTTAATATTTAAATCATATAACTACACTTTAATAACATTCATTTTAACTTTATATGTTTTAATCTATTTTTATATATACTAATATATTTTAAAATAAATTAATTATTTACTAAAACCATCATTAATTTATAATGATTTGCGTCCGGTGAACCTGGCCCCTGAGAAACAGATGTCTCAATCTCGTTCTCCGTGAGCCAGGCACGTTGCTAGCTTTTGCGCGGTGCGAGCCTGCACTACCGGAATGCCCCTATTTACCGAGTGCCAAAAGCACTCGGTAAAAGCCCAAAAACACTCGACAAAGTGTTTGTCGAGTGTCACCTATGGCATATGCCACTCGGCTTATCTTTTGATAGCAAGAAGCCGTTTACCGAGTGTTTTCTGTTGCGCATTCGGCAAACTCTTTGCCGAGTGCCCTTTAGACCTTCGGCAAAAAAAATAGATCGAACGGATAGAAAACAGTGACGGATACTTTGCCGAGTGCCTGCATGCGATACTCAGTAAACTCTTTTTGTTTGCCGAGTGCCAGACTCGCGACACTCGAGAAAGATTTAACTTTTGCTGATTGTCTTGGTAACAACACTCGGCAAAACCTTAGTTTTTGCCGAGTGTTTTTACCAAGACACTCAGCAAAACATGGGGCACTCGGCATAATATATTTTCGAAATATTAAAATCAACTAAAATCACACATATATTACATCACAGGCAGTTTATATAAACCACAAACATATAGATCACATCACAGGCAATTTATATAGCCAAAAAACACTTAAATCACATCACAGACAGTTTATATAAACAAGTCTCACATAAAATACAATAAACATTTATCATATTAGTTTGCTTCATACATATATAGTCTAATAGTTTCACACACAGATCCACTACGAGGCCACTGCGGCGTATGAGGCGATTAATTCGATGTCACATGATTCGATGCCGCCGATTGATTCTGTACAAAGGAGAAAATATTGCATATGTTAGACAAGATTTAAAATAGAAACAAACAACTTAAAACATTCATACTCACAAGAGTAGTTGCAGAAGAAGGTGGAGGAGGAATTAGCTCCGGTGGCAAAGGTTGACCCATCCTCTCGCTAAGACTTTGCATCCACTGAAACATATGCTCCATTCTCTGCCGCTCGGCCTCTTGCCTCTGCCGATCGGCCTCCATCCTCGCCGCCATCTCCTCTCTTAGCCTCCTTTCTTCTACCAGCTCGGCCTATAATATTTCACCTCAATATTACAATACAAAGCAAAGGTATATAAAAATCAAAGAACGACGAATAAAACATAAGTAACCTGGAGTGCCTCCATCCGGGACTGTGCAGTGACTGGTCGTGGGCGTAGGGCCGGGCTCGAACTCGTGCTCCTAGCTCGAATCTGAGAGAGAGTGGGAGCGGTGACCGTGTTGAGTGTGCTGTCGCCAATCTAGTACCGCCCGTGCTTCTTGCCTCCTCCTACCCTCATGACGACTTCTCTATCAAGGTCTTAGGTGCTTGGATCGTACTTTTGCCTATAGAACTCTCTTGCCATCTCAGTGTACTCACTGAAACGGCTGTGGACGATCGCATTGCTGTACGCCGAGGGCGAGTCCTCCGGGTTGTACTCGACGTCGGACGTCGCCTTACCCTTGTGGGCCAAAGCCCATGCTTTGAACTGGGAGCAAGGCTAGCCACCATGTGACGAGGACTGCGAAAAAATAGCAAGATGAGTAAAAATTATGCAGAATTGAGCGTTATAATCAAAAAATGAATTCGCGTACCCATCTAGCCGCGTATTCGTCGAGGCTTAGGTTGCCTTGATGGTGTGGTGCATCTAGCATCATCAAACGATGCTCCCGACAAGCGTTGTGCGTCTCCTCCCACTCGGCAACGCACCACTTATTCACCATTTCTTCCCAACACTGAATATGCTGGGCGCACCACCACGGAGGCACCTACATGCCATTAAGTATATGACATATAAGATCAAATTAAGCATACGAAATCTCAGAAGAAAGCAGTATTAATGTTTTATATTTACCCACAGGTATTCTTTCCGGGTCATCGTCATGGTTCTTGCTTGAGTTTTGGTGATCTTCGTGTCAAAGTACGTAGCATAGTATGTTACAATGGCATGGATGCGAGCCTCGTAATGCATGTCCTTGACGAGCTTGACACAGGCTTTGTGAGCCACAACAGCCGTCTTAGCCTCGTATCCGTCTTGGCATCTGAAGAAATCCTACATATAGACGTGATGTATCCAGTCATTATTTAGCAATGTCAAATAAAAACTAAATGTAGTGCGAGGAATACTTACTCACAGCTCAGCCGTCACCCGCTCCGCCTTGTTGCGAAAGACCTTACCATCCCGATCTAGTACATCAGAAAAGGCAATGTAGTGGTCCCATGTGTAGGCCGGCCATGCCCTCCGCCATACGTAACCAGGCCTGGAAAGTGTAGCATGCACAAAAGACCAAGGATAGCATTGACATGGCGTTTATAATCACCTGCAGCCACAAGCATCCAACCTCTGTCCAAGTGATTAAGATAAATCATTAGTTTCTATTATGATTTTCAACATATCAAATGCAAAATAAATGACAACTTATTAAGTAACTTACCTAGCACCAGTGGGCCGAATCAGCGGGCGTCTCTCACGAGTTATCGGTTGGGTCGGGGGTAGAGAGACCTCGCAACCAGACACCCGACGTTCCAGAGGAAGCTGAACCCAATGTCGCCTCCTCCTGCTCCTCCTGCTCGTCATCCTGCTCCTGCTCCTCATCTTGCTCCTGCTCCTCCTGCTCCTCATCCTGCTCATGCTCCTCTTCCTGCTCCTCCTCCTGGGGTGACGACGGAGGTACAGGCGACGGTGGAGCTACAGGTGCTTTGCCTCTCCCTCGACCTCTGCCTCCACCCTTTCCTTGACTCTTGTTGGACCTTTTAGCTGCATCAGAACCTCTTTTGTACAGCGATTTTACCTTTATGAAACCGCCCGCCATCTTTGCCCAATCACGTGCAATAAAAAAAAGTAAATTAATCAGCACAGATAAACAAAATGTATTTAGAATAAGATGCAAAAAAGAAAATTAAAAAATGAACTAGTATTAAAAAATGAAAATTAATTATTAGTACGGATCATACATGTATTAAAAATAATCATCATGATCGGAATTAGCTGGATCATAAGTCTCATCATCACTATCACCAATGTCAATATAATCGTGCCCGTGCTTCGAAGGAGGAATGGTGTCATCACTGTCATTGACTAAATGTCGCTTAAGTAATTCTAAGTCCTTCACATTATGAACCTCATCTCTAGCGTTCTCGTCGATAGCCCTTTCATTGTCTACTTCTATTCCGATCGCTTCGGTTAGGTCTATCTCAAAAGTACATTCTAGCCCATTTTCTTGAAAGAACTCTCCGTCATATGTGTTGTAATCTTCATTGTTTGGGACCGATAATTTACTGTGTGGAGATACCTTGTACACAACATCCCAACCCTTAAGACGGTCGTCTGTTTGGCATGGGTAAGAGAGATAATAAACTTGTGTGGCCTGTTGAGCCACAATATAGACATCGTCTCCTGGTAAGACGAATGATTGTCGAATTTTGACTAATGCAAGATTAGGATTCCGTCTCACTACTGCAGGATCAAACCAATGGCATTTGAATATGACAGGATAAAGAGGTTTGCAACCATGAAACATGAGTTCATATATTTCTTCAATTCTTCCATAATACTCGACCCCATCAAGACCTTGCGTAAAAACTCCAGTATTTGTCGTTCTTCGATTGGGCCGACTATGCTCATGTTTTATTGTGTGAAAGCGATATCTATTCACGTCATAACCGGTAAATGACCTGACCCTACAGACACAGCCGTCGGCAACCTGTCTTAACTCGGCACTCATAGACGCATCGGTTTGGCCCTGCGAGATAAATCAAGATAATTCATTGTATTATTTACACAGACGAGCAACTTGTAATGTCAAACTAAGTACAAAGTAAATTGGACAGTACCTTATGTTTGAACCAAGACATGAAATCGGGCATTCCATTTCCCGCACCATGTCTAAGAAGTGTCTTAGCTTCATGCGGGGTAGGTTCTCATGATTCACGCCAGAATTGATGATGAAATTCCTGTATGTACGGCTCTACTTCGGAAAGGTTGGTCAACACATATACCGTAATATTGCGCCACTCTTCATGTTTCAAGGTCTTATGGGTCGCATCACTTGCACTTTCGAGTTGCCCTCGAAAAATGCTGAGGTTCGATTCGTCTTCGCTCGCATTGTAACGAGCGGTTGGGTTATGCATGCTAAGAAGGTTGTCACAATAGAATTTTGTTGTGAAGTTTGACATCTCCTCCAGAATGTACGCCTCTGCGATGGAAGCTTCAATTTTGCATTTATTTTTACATTTAGTTCGAAGAATCTTTTGACATCTCTGAGGAGCCTCCACAAGCCCGATTTCTGAGTCCAGGCATGTTGCTCACCATATCCCACAAAACCACCTTCTTATGCACTGACCTCGAGAGCATCTATTTGAGCATGAAGTGCGGCACCTGTCATCATCTGCGGTGCAAGCTCTGTAACTACGACACCTTTCGTAAAGTTCTTGATGTCTCGTCTGAATGGATGGTCAAGAGGGAGGAATTGTCGATGTTTGTCGAACGAAGAATACTTGCCACCTTTTTTCAACCAAATAAACTGCAGAGCTGCCTTGCATACTAGGCATAGGAACTTCTCGTGAACACACCAACCGCAGAATAGCCCATACGCCGAGAAGTCATGCAGAGAGTAGTGATACCAAACATGCATTTTAAAGTTCCTCTTTGTAGCTCGGTCATACGTTCAGACCCCTTCCTCCTAAGCATGGAGCAAATCATCAATCACAGGCTCCATGAACACACTCATTTTATCCCCCGGGTGTTTAGCAATTATCAACGACAAGAATATGTTCTGTCGTTAGAAGAGTACGCCAGGGGCTAAATTGAGAGGGATAACGAACACGGGCCAACAAGTATATGGGGCAGCCATCATTCTATAAGGATTGAATATATCTGTTGCCAGCGCAATACGTACATTTCGAGTCTCTAAAGCTTTGTCGCGATGAATCACATCAAAATGGGTCCATGCTTCACCATCAGAAAGATGTACTAGCTTCTCAGAATTGTATCGACGTCCATTTTTATGCCATGTCATCTGTTTCGCAGATTCCTCGGTCATGTATAGTCGTTGGATCCTCGATATGAACGGAAGGTACCGCAAGATTTTCACGGGTACCGCGAGCTGCCTCTTATGACCATCACGAGAGTCTACCTCCAGGAACTTAGAGGATCCACACTTTGTACAGTACTTTGCTTTCGCGTGTTCTTTCCTAAATAAGATGCACCCCTTCGGACAAACATGTATCTGCTCATATGGCATCTTAAGTGCACGAAAGATTTTCTGTGCCTCATACATGTTATTTGGCAGAATGTGATCTTCAAGAAGCATGTTGCCAAAAACTGTCAACATAACATCGACGCGTCTCGACTCAGGCTAAATTGCGACTTTACGGTCATTAGGTGTCTAATGGCATCCAGTTGAGAAATCTTTGTCCGACCGTGTAGAGGTTTCTGTGTCGCAGTCAGTATGTCGTAATACGCCTTTGCGGTTGCCTCTAGCTCCTCCTCCCTATCTCCTTCAGCGAAGTGTGCTTCATGATAGTCATTTAACATGTCTCCTATCCCGTCATCAGCATCATAATCCTCGACACGTTGTCTCACGACCTCGTCTCTCATACGATCGGCTTCACCATGGTAGATCCATCGGGTGTAATCTACCGTAAATCTAATCTTGCAAAGATGTTTACCCATGACCACCTTTGTTTGTCGACGCATGTTAGCACATCTTCTGCAAGAACACCAAGTGGCAGGCGCTCCTTTAACCTTGGAAAATGCTAGTTCTAGGAAAGCATCGGTCTTCTCAATCTATTCATCGGTCAACGAACCCTAACTTGAGCGTCCCGTGTACATCCATGCACGGTCGTCCATCCTCTAATATATTAGCGAGTGATATAAAAATCAATTGCATCTACATTATGTTTGTACTATCTAATAGGTGAAGATGTCATAATCCCACTCGAGAATGCGTAGATGAGGTTAGTTTTCATGCTTTATTTCTATCCGAGATAGAATTTCAGCAGCAACTCCCTAGTGTGACCAGAATACACGTCCTGCAAGGGAGATTGTGTATCCGGTCACAACAGAGAGGTGATGCTGAAACTCTGTCTCGAATAGGAGTAGACCATGGAAACTAACCTCATCTATGCATTCTCGAACTGTCCAAAAAACGTGAACAATTCGAAACAGATACGGTTATAGATATGCAAAGATCTGCATATTTTCAACCGTATCTATTTTGAAAGGGAGACGTCTAACAAGGTTACGTGATCTATGAACATGATACGATAAAAATGTCTTTTATGTCTCAACTTGCTGTCCTGCAAAGTGACAAGCCGAGGACGATGCAATTAAGTCTCTTCTGAAAAAAAAATAATAGCTTCAATATTGCACATCTAATACACTGTCTTTCATAACTGCTCCTCCCTTTCCACCACCACCACCACCTCGCTCGCGCTATAGCGACCATAGCGTCTACCACCACCATAATCACCATGCTCGTCATGGCAATTACCACCACCACCTCGCTCGCGACATAACAACTATCACCACCACCACCTCACTCTCGACATATCGACTACCATCACCACCCCGCTCGCGCCATGATGACTAGCACCACCACCACAACTTCGCTCGCGCCAACTACGTGTTCAACAACCATAACATGAAAGAAAATTCACCTGAGGCGGCC
>BCLH01002130.1:0-35206 GCA_001602315.1 Zoysia pacifica
CATCAGCTCAAAACCTAATTCTTCACATTCATATTTATCTAAGCTTGCCGAATTCTCATGGTTACTGCATGTATCACCATTAATACTTTCAAATTTTAGCTTGGATCATCACAGGCGTACTTCCACTGTTATGGCTGGGATTATCAGCACAATTAGACGACTAGCTTGCCCTCCCAAGGGAGACTGAGTATCTTTTTTTTCTAATTATGGTCAACTCAAATGAATCTGCGATGCCCATTATAAAGAGCCGGTGCTTAACAAACTAACAGATTAAACTAAATGATGTTATCGAACAAATTGCTTATACTGATATTTATCTTCACGTGATTCTCTGCCATGGTTGAACTGGTCCACGGCCCATGCCACAACATTCACTATCTGGTATCACCCATATAGTGGATCGTTATAGCCATATCGTTGTATTGCACGAAATGCTGAAAATCAAAATTACAGTTATGTTTGTGGACATGGTACAAATAATGTCAAGCAAGATAAGATCATTTGTGTATGCTTGCTGGTATGTATTTTATTCTTCCAAAGTTCAAATGGACCCGTTGTTTTTGCAGTTTGAGGATGCTTTCAGCATGCCAGACCCCAAGGAAGCTCTGCTGGAACTGATTGATCCAAGGCTAGCAGGGGATTATCCCATCGACTCGGTTCTAAAGGTCAGGGACGCAGTGAAACCAAGCCCACAGTTCTTTTTTTCAGCAGTAAAATCAAACACGGCGTGTTGAAATTATTTGCTTTCCTCTCCATCAGATCGCGTACCTCGCGAAGTCCTGCACACAGGAGGTGCCAAGTATGAGGCCCACTATGAGATCTGTGGTGGTTGCACTTATGGCAGTTTTGTCCAAGGAGTAGACAGACGGCAGGTGTTCTCTCCCGATAACCCAGATCTTCTTAGCATAATGCCTGGGGGTATCAGGATCTTTACACGGCGAAGTGGCGATTCTGTTTTGTACATGTGTATTGCCACTGGTAAATGCTCTCTCTTTTTTTTTCCCCAAGGGTTAGGAGCAATCTTGTATATAGGCACACCCTAAAGATGATACTATCTCCGTTTTAAAATATAAGATGATACTATCTCCGTTTTAAAATATAAGTATTTTATGCTTAGATAAGGTCAAATTATTTTAATCTTTACTTAATAATATTTTGAAAATTATATAATTTTTAATATAAAAATATATTTTTTTATGAAAGTTTATTTATGATGAATCTAAAAAGTATAATTTTTATATGTTAAAATATTATTAATTATATATTATTAGTAATCAAAATGGTAAAAGTTGACTTTAGCTTAAATCTAAAAATATTTATATTTTGAAATGGAGAAAGGATTGAAAGCATAAGGACAACCTTGCAACGAAGTTGAGGTTGTCGAGTTTGTCTAAGGCGGGAGATTCTTAAATTGTTCTCACCATGGTATAATCATTCCATTCTGAAATCCCCACCGTGTTGTTTTCAGTTGCCACAATGTGCACACGTAAGCTTCCAGGCTCCTCAGCCGTCGTGCAATGGTACGAAGCAACGTCGTGACGATGGCATCCAGCTGCTCGCCACCTCAAGGCGAAGCTCTCATGCAAGTTCGGTACATGCAGTAAGCAGCTTGCACTTGCACACGATCCGATTCGCTTTCCGCGTTGAGGAGCAGCAAAACGCGGCCGCGCACACACAGAAGAAAAGCACCACCAGAAAACACAGCGCACTTTGGCCCCCCTTCTTTGGGAATGCATGAATCACACGGGAACAGCGACCTAGAAAATCCCGCCGCCTTTGGAGCTTCTCGGTGCTCGGTGAGAACGGCCATCACCAGCCGGCGTATTATTTACAGAGGATTTGGAGCTTCGGATCCGGGGGAGCCAATCTCCGCCTTCACGCCGGTGCGCTTTATTGCCAGATTGAACTTTTCCTACCTGGAATACCTTTTTTTTTTCCCTGCTTTTTCCTTGCCATGCACGGGCCTTTGAGCTTGCTTCCACTCGCAACGTTCTGTTCTTAATTTGCAGTGCTTACTCCACATTCCTCCTGTATTTGTTTTTTTTTTTCAAGTGTGTTCTTTTCACGCTTCGAGGTGCCAAATAGGAGTATTACTAAAAACCTGACCTTGACACAAGCAAAGCTGCACAGTTCATTTGTCAGTTCTCACCTACCTTCCCTGGGTATAAAAATCCTGCCTGCCGCGAACTGTCCTCTGAAACTCACCGATCCATCCGATCCACCTACTAATGCCAGGCTCGAGACACTGCAACTACTCCTCACTAGCGCTAGTTATCTTCGACAAGCAGCTAGCTTCATCCCTTCTCCACACCAAAGATGAGAATCAGCAAGGCCCCGGAGCTCCTGAAGAAGGCCGTGACTGCGTTCAAGATCAAGACCGAAGTTCTGCGCACCAGGCTCCTCGTCCTGGCGTCGCTCCACCGCAGGACGGCTCTGGTCGGCGCGGCGTCTCGCGGGATACAGTCGCTCGTGTCGTCGGACGGCCGGCATCAGAAACGGGCCAGGGTGGAGCACGGCGACAGGGCTCTCGTGTTGCGCAGGGCCGTGGCGGCTGGCAGCCAGGAGCCGGCTGCTGCTACTGCCGATGATCATGAACGTGACGTCGGCGTGATTGATCTCTCTGAGGTGGCTATGTTCGATGAAGGTGACCATGAGTTCCCTGACTGGACCCACTCCCTGTTCGAGGAGGACAGTTGTTGCATTAATGGTGACGGGGATGGTCATGACGATCATGGTGTTCAGCTTGATGCGGTGGACGAGCCGTCGGTCATTGATATCATCAGAAGCAACCGGGAGGTTGAAGGGTTGGAGTTCAACATGGACGAGGAGATTGACGAGGCATGTGATATGTTCATAAGGAGGTTCCGGAAGCGGATGAACTCCGGCTTTTAGTGATCATTTTTTTTCGTGCTCGATGTAAGAAAAAGAGCACTACCTGACAAATTGAATGGTACTAGCTAGGAAGGTGATCGAGAGATATATACTGGGATATTGCATACTAAAAATAACGAGGGACTAAAGAACATGAAATTGTTTCGATGTATAGATAAGAAATTAAGAATCGCCATGTTGTGTGGCACACAGTTTTCTCCTCTCTAAAGAAAAATATAAACAATATTGCTTTTGCAATGAATTTAAGAATGCTTTGCTCGCACCTATGTTCTAGTAGTCCATGTAGCCCAGTGCTCTTACAATTCTTAAACTGAATTTGTGTAGCATCAGACATTTGTATCCCGGTTTCTTACCTACCTTGAATTTCGTTATAATTTACTACTTGAAATCATGAATCTATGGCACAACTTTCATGATTGTCGGAACCATTATACTCCCTCTATTTTAAAATATAAGTATTTTTAGATTTAATCAAAATCAAACTTATCACATTGACCACTAATAATATATAATTAATAATATTTTATCATATAAAAATTATATTTTTTTAAATTTATCATTAAATAAGCTTTTATAAAAAAAATATATTTTTATATTAAAAATTATGTAATTTTTTAAATATTATTAAGTAAAAGTTAAAAGATTTTGACGTTATCTAAATATAAAAATACTTATATTTTAGTGAAATTCCATGTTCATGTCCAGGCATTTATGTCCCTTCAACTTCTATGCTCGGTAGAATGTGAGGCTGTTGCAACTATATTCGATTGTTTAGAATAGAATGTGGGTCTCCTGCTACTATTCTCCGTAGAATCAGAGTTGGAGTTTAGTTTTTAAGAATGAAAGGTAATCTGTAAAATAGTTCCTTCAAATACTTCCATGTGCCTACAACATGTACTGAATTGCTGCGGCTTCAATTATTTTATACTGTCTGACTTTCCATCGCTAAGTAATATTTAAAACTTTTGATTCTAGAAACATGCAGACCAGAGAAATTTATAATTTATAGCAACACATTACATCGACCCAGTGTGTATACTGCTAACTCTGCCACCCTAAAGCCAAACAAACAGGTGTCTCCATTCCACATCTACACAGACAAAAAACATGACTTGACTTTACTTACACAGACAAAAATAAAATCATTCAACCCATGCTTATTCGTGCTCTGTTTCTTATCGATCTGAATCATGCTGATCTCATGAAATTCTTCTTTTGCTGGAAAGGGTCACTGGGAGTACGCTCTTTCCGGGAGGGCCACCGGCCGGAGCTCGCCACCCCGGAGGAAGCTGGAGAACCACTGCGCCGAGCGCCTCTGGTACCTCGTCCTCGCCGTCGAGTCGAAGTCCACGCCGTAGACGCCGAACCGGAGGCGGTAGCCGAAGAGGTACTCGAACACGTCGACGAACGACCACACGAAGTAGCCCTGCACGTTTGATCCGTTCCTGTGCACGATAAAGGCAGAGACACAGATCAGAACACGAACACATATTACTGCACTTCCTATAGTTTCGTGCTCTGTTTTCTGTAAAGGAGAGATCATAGTTCTGGACTCCTTCGGTGTCCAGTTTCAGAGATTTTCAGTATCACCGTGATGAATTGCAGAGCTGAGCAAGTGAGCCGTATAGCAGTATTGGTACCTGATGGACTGAAGTGTGGCTTCGATATAATCCTGTAAGAACTGCAACCTGAACTCATCGTCGTCAGTGTTCCCGCGAGACGGATCAGGCAGGCCGGCAGCTCCTGATATCACGATGAATGCCAAATGAGTAAGATACTAGACATATGCAATAAAAATTCGCCAATTTGTCACTGGACCAAGTTACCGTTTTCATGGATCATCACTGCAGGGTTCTTGTATTTCACTTGGAGATGCTTCAGCATTTTCTTCAGAGCCCATGGAGTGGACGACATAGCATCACTCGTCAATCCAAAGGGGAACTGGTTACTTGATTTCAAGAATGGCACTGCAAAAAAAAAAAAAGAATGAATTCCGTTAATCATGAATTCTCCCTACAGTACACTGAAGCAGGGTACAAATTTAGGCTCCAGGGGTCCAAGATCCGTACTGTCGTATTTCACAGCTGCATCAGCCATATAATCTCTGAGCTCCTGATCCAGCCGGCTAAGATCAGCTTTCACATAGACGACAATGTAGTGGTTAAATCCGACGAAATCGAATGACCCCTGCACTAGTTTCCTCTCTTCGTCAGTGAAAGACGGCAGCCTGGAACCAACGTTCTTGCGCATCACCGGAGGATAGTCTCCATATACCATAGGGTGCATGAACCTGTGTCAGGGACACATGTTTCAGACGCAGCTTCACAAAATTCTTTCTGCATGATCTGAAGATTCAGAGAGTGAGACAGACCATCCAATGTGAAAATCGTTCATCCTTGCCGCGGCCGCTATATCTTCAGGGGCCTGTGTCCCGGGCTCGTACCACCATCCGAGCAACGTAAGTCCAATTCGTCCCCCTTGCGCTGCCTGCAGGTCAATGAAGGAACAGAACAAAAGTTCATATATGTGAAACGGCTTCATCGATCCTGAAATAAACAGTTCAGCTGTGGAAATCGATGAAATTAAGCTCAGACCTGGTACTTCTCCCTGTACAGGGACACCACCGAGGCGTGTCCAAGCAGAAGGTGGTGCGCTACTATGTACGGCTCCGTGGTGGAGTTGCCTCCGTCGCAGGCGAAGCCGAAGGGAAAGGAGCACCGCCGTGGCGGGAGAATTCCTTGGTCGTAACCGCCTAGTGGTTCGACGTTAGGCTCGTTGACAGTGCTCCAATACTTCACCCTGTCGCCGAAGTTCTTGAAGCACACATCTGCGTACGCTGTGAAGTCCTCTCTGAATCAAAGGTACAAATGCAGAAGGTGAATGTTACTTCGTTACATGTACTAGCTGAGATTGCAGTTACGGCATAATGGCATGGGCTAGGTGGAGGTAATGAGAAGGTACATGAATCTAGGACTGAGTAGTCCGTTGTATTCGTCTTGGAGGGCCTGAGGAAAGTCAAAATGATATAGGGTCACGTGAGGCTGTATTCCTACATAAACAGAGAAAAATTCCATCATATACATCTGAACAATTAGAATATTTAGATCAACCAGATAAAACATAACATCACAAAAAGGTGGGACACAAAGTTAGAATACCAGAGCTGAGGAGTTCATCAATGAGATTATTGTAGTACTCCAATCCCTTTGGGTTGACATCCCCACGGCCATCTGAATCCAACAAAAATGGCACAGACAACCAACGCAGTCAAATTAGAGAGGGCAAACTGAACTTTCAAAAAGAAAAAAAACGCATAGAAGAAACTTACCAGGAATAAGTCGAGGCCAGGAAATCGAAAATCTGTACGCGTCGATGCCCAATTCATGCAGAATCTTTACATCTTCCTGTTGCACAATGCAAAATAACGATCCTCAGTTATAGTTCCATGCACGGTGTCAAGTCTTCTACTAGCAGCGCTTCTTCTGAAAACGCACCTTGTATTTGTGATACTGGTCTGCAGTTACGTCCCCTGTCGCGTGGTCAATAGAGTAGCCTGTGAAGTTTCAGCAGAGTTCTGTTAGACATACACACATTAAGAATAGGCTGAAACCGCATCCCATCCAAGATCGAGAATCAATATCAGTGGCCGTAAACGGACCATGGACCAGACCAACCTTGATGAGTGAAGGTGTCCCAGATGCTAGGTTTCCTCCCGTCCTCTGCAACTGCACCCTCAACCTGCAGATGCGTTCAGCTTGTTAGTAAACAGGTAATTAAAAACAGTTTTTACGTACGTTGGGATAGAAATTAGCATCTTGATTTGGCGAAGTCAGAATATTTATTAAGTGGTTTATACTAAGCGTCATACTCTACTCTTCGACAGTTGATCTACAATAAAACATGAAAACGTCCAACACGGGCGACTGCAAAATGGTGACGGGGTGAATATGGCCCCCTAATTTCTTGAGTTCTGTTAATTTCTTATGCTTCCCAAACGAAGATATAAGGTGCAGCTCGAGCTAGAAGCTGCAGCTGTCGCGGCTGTACGAAGTTAACTTTATTTCTTATTGCCCACACTATCAACAGAGCTATAGGAAGCTGCAGCGAACATGTCCTAAGATGCCATCTGGCTGCGGGAAAAGGGTAAGGAAGAAAAAAAAGAGCTAGACAGTGACATAAGTTTCGAGAAGCCTATGGACACCATTGGACAAACACTCTTCTGTTTCCCCTACGCTCCAGAAACGTTTCCGTCGATGGAAAAGTCTCCAATCGCCAAGCATGGCTCCTGTGGCTGACTGATGGTAAGTAGTACTCCCTGTCTCGTTGTCTCGTTTTATAAGTTATTTTAAAGTTAAGCATAAAAATTTAAAAAATAAAAAAGATGATTTTAAAAATGAAAAAAAAGATATAGAATTAAAATATATTGAGAAAAAAATGATATTTTAAAAAGTAAAAATAATTTATAATTTTAAAAAAAATTGAAGAAGTTAAAATAATTTATAATTTAAAATGAAGAGAGTACAAAGATGGATAGAGAAAGTAAATGACAAGTGTTTAGTAAAAGTAAAGGATATGTCACGGTCAGAATACGATCGCTGAATCTAAGCTTCTAGAAGGAGCTAGGGCTCTTCACGTTCGGGAAGAAACCCCAGAGAGGAAAATATACTCCTACGTACGTATTACCTCTTATTTTTAGTTTTTATTTACTGACGCTTTGACTAAATTTTTTTATAAGTTCGGTTAATTTTAAAAATATATTATTTATATTTTTAAATTCATTTAAAAAAATACTTTTATAATATATATAATTTATATTATTAAAATTAATTAAATTTATTAAAATTATTGATCAAAGTCATAATTAATTAAACTTAAAAATAAATTTTTATTGAGACGGAGTAGAAAATAAAGATTTTTCAGGAGATGAGCAGCCGGGATTTGAAAGCTGGACATTGCCTCTTTTTTTTTTCTGCCGGCTGTAGCCTGTATTGGTCTCTGAAAGCGAAGTGGTAGCAGACTAGTGATTCTGTGGTCTTGCGTACTGGTTCAGAACACGACGGTCACATATGGAAAGGGCCGGGCGCTCTTTTGAGGTCCACCAGGACCACCACATGAATGGAAAATGAATCGGCAGAATCGCCGAAGTCTGATCTCCAGAATCTTTATACTGTCTCTGTTTAAAATATAAATATTTTTGAGTTTAAATAAAGTTAAATTCTTTTAACTTTTATTTATAATTTTAAAAAATTACATAATTTTTAATGTAAAATAAAATTTTTGGAAATGTATTTCATAATAAATAAAATATATACTTTATAATAAAATATTATTAATTTTATATTATTAATGGGAAATGATTAAAATGATAAATTTGTAAAATTCAACTTTAACCATTTGTTTTATTCAAAAATTTTGATAAATTTTATATATTTTGATATAATTTGATTTATCATTAAAATTATTTGAACAACTTAAAATTTTACAAATTTGAATAAACTTTTTAAATAAAACGAATGGTAAAAGTTAAATTTAAAAGTTAACGGTGACATTAATTAAAAAACGGAGAAAATATATTTTAAAACAGATGGAGTATGATATTAATTAAAAAACGGAAAAAATATATTTTAGAACGGACGGAGTATGGTATGAGGTCCCTGAATTCTGCTCCGAGTACCGACAAGGATAGCGGTGGGAGACAGTGAACCGGTGATGGCAGAGATGGAATTCTGGACTGAGGAGAAGAAAATTGTCTCCGTGGAAACTTCGCTGGGAATGTAAGTCCACACATCAGCGATGAGTGTTGGGGCAGTCGACTGTCGAGGATTGCAACAACAAGTACACACAGAGCCATTGTTCTTTAACGGTTCAACTCTGCCACCATGAGTTGCTTAATTAAACCCATCGAAACCTCCCAAGTCTCGATGATGAAATCATCCAGCTGAAGAAGACTGCAGGTACGACTCGAGAGCAATCATCGATCCGGCCCGTGCTCCAGCAGTGCTTGTGACCGGAGAATAATCCTGGTCATGCGCGCCCAAGTTCGAACGAAACAGAATAGCGCAGAGATTTCAGTTCGCGGGATCAGCGGATAACAGGGTCGCCCTCGCTTGGTAACCTTATCCTAGCTAATCGAGACGAGCGGTAGCTACCACGCACGCCGTGGATGGAAGCAGTACACGCTATACCTGGTAGGCGGAGGAGCCGACGCCGAAGACGAAGCCCGGAGGGAAGTCGCGCTGGGTGACCGACGCCGCCGCGAGCGCGGACGGCACGGCGGCCGCCAGGAAGAGGTGGACGAGGAGGAGGAGGATTCTCGCCCTCGCCATCGCCCTGCCCGGTGTGGTGCGTGTCCAGTTTTCCAGCGCCCCGGTACAAGTGCGCGACGTCGCCGCCGCCTTTCCGCGGGCTCCCTTGGCTGACTTAACGGCCGGCCGCGCACTTCGATGGGTTTTATACGTGCAGCTGGGACCCGGGACACTGGGGGCCAGCCAGCTTTCGGTGGCGAAATTGGCCAGTTTGCACCCTGCGGACGTCGTGCATGACGTTTAGGCGGGGAAGCTCTGAAGCGCACGTCACTACAGCTCGCAGCGGCACTCGGGTCCGGTCCGGCTTAGCCGAGTTGCAACGTGGCGTAGCTTTCGTGTCGCCAGGACGCACGCCAGCGAAAGACGGCCAGCGGTAGGAACCGTTAATCCAGGGACGGGTCGCGTCGACCGCAGCAGCAGTCACGGTGTAAGAATCGTATTAGTCGGATACTGCTTGATTTGTTGTTGGCGCATGCATTTCTCTCTCGATCGATCAATCTTTCCAGAGCGCGCTGACACGAGCGATCATATACTTTCTCTGTTTTTTAATTAATAACACTATTAATTTTTAAATTTAAATTTAATCATTTATTTTATTAAAAAAATTTGATTGAATATTTAAAATTTTAAGTTGTGATTCAATAATAAATCAAATTAAAATTTAATTAAATATTTAAAAATATATAAACTTTATTAATTTTTTAATATAATAAATTATCAATAATATCAATTAAAGAACAGAAGTAGGAGTAGTTTAGCAGTAAAACTCCAGCTCAGGCCCGTCACGCACCTTCCAATGAAAGACACGCGAGCACGAAAAAGGACTGATCCCCGGGCGACTGCGAGCAACCAAGTTGACCCCCAAGGCCGCGTCACGGTCGATGCTCCGTTACCACACCAGCGACATTCGTCTAGAGCACCGGCGTGTGTTCCGGCCAGCCACTGGCGGACCTGCCATCATGCCAGGATATTTCCAGTAATACTCAGCTTTTTTTAAAAAAAAATATGAGTATATATTATTATATATGTATATATTGATAATATATAATTCCTTTGAAAGGTAATATTGTCGTAAGAATTATATAAGAATTTCAGCTCTATTTAAAAATTCTAGAATTTTCTATGTTTTTGTAATTTTTTTCTATGAAATTGAACTAATTCTCGTAAAATTCTTTTTTGAGATTTTTGCGTTGCAAACAAGATCTTCATAAGAATCAGTTTATTTAAAAAAAATACAGAAAATATGAATTTTTCCTCTAATCTAAACGAGGCCTTAAATAGACCCAAGTTTATTTTCAACATGAATTTTTCCTCCAATCTAAAGGAGCCCATTCGATGAAGTTTGCTCAGTTTTATCTTAATCATTTCTTTTAAAATACGGCTTCATTATCTTTTTCAACTTGGTCACTTCATAATTGATAGGCGTACAAGAAAGATTTTTAAAAAAAATATACAATGGCTGTACTTTCAATTATGTTAGTTGAAACAAAGAAATATATCAGATATGATGTTATAGCTTATGAAATTTATGCTAATTCTTCCATTAGCAACTGCTAGTGTTAAGAAGTTATTTTGTCTAATAGATTATATACGTGAAGAAGAAATTTAAAAATAAAATAGAAGGTTAATGCACTAATCGAGAGTGTTTTTTTTTGAAAGCGTAGAAAATTATAATTTGTCTTAAGTAGGTTTAGCATGTCATAGATAAAAATAATTTTTTATATTTTTTATTATATAATTTTTTTTAGTGGAACAGAAATACCATTTCCTCTGTCCCGGCCCGCGCCGACGTCGTAAAGCCGGCCTAACTGACCGTGACAGCGACTGCTCGTGCTTCGAGAGCGGACCTTGCGTGTCCTGTCCACGTACGTGCGCGTTGGTGTCCTGACTATGGGCACGCACGCAGCTTTTGCATGGTGGAAGTAGAATGGAGCAACTCAAATCGGCAACCATGACCGGCCGTTGTCTGCTTGTGCCTGATCGGGACTACTTTGGCGTGCGTCTAGAAGACGGAACACATATCGGATCACTCCCCTGGTTCGCGAACCGACGGGAGCAGCAGCAGCGTGCGTGCCGCGCTTGGAATCGTCGCCTCCCGCCTATAGCTGGCCAACGGGACGGCCCGGGCCAGCCGGACGCGTGCTCTTTCCGAAGCGGTCCGTACGACTCCTTAAATAATCAAACCATATTGTACCGGTTTGCAGGTCGTCCGCCTAAAGCCAAGCACAACTCAGATGCTTTTAGACGGCCGTGTCGTGCTCGTGGGCCTGTCGAGACGTGAAAATAAACTTCATTTCTTTCTTAAAAAAATTATAAAAATAGTTATATAATATTTAAACTATTAAATTTTAAACGTAAATTGATTAAATTACATCTATTTAACGCTAAATTTCAAATAAAAGTTTTATAAATTTACTGTATCGTGTTATGTCGAGTTTAACAGGCTACACGAGGTGTTATATCTAATTAAGCTGCCCGTCAAACCGTACTCGTGACAGCCCAAAATAATCGAGCCTCGTGCCGATTCATTTAGCCTGGTCTGACCCACTTTAGCAGGTATACTCCCGCCGCGCTGCCCGCCGTAATGCCTCGCCGCGCGTCGAACCGCCTCGTCAGTGGTCTCCGCACGCACGACGCCGCGCACGCAGCAGCGTCGAGAAGAGATCACCCTGTTCCGGCCCATCGCACGGAGATAACGGACGAGAATGCGGTTGAGACTTGAGTTGTAGAAGAAGATAAAAATCAAATTACATTGTTCTTTTGCTTGTGATCCTTCATACTTGTCTACTTTGGTTGCCTTGGCAAATTATAGCCATAAACGACTGTGGACGTCACGTCCTTAGTCACAGCGCAGTGATTCTGCTTAATTCAGAGAATTTCTTACCCAACCTGGGCTATCTTGAGCTGCAGATTTTATTTCAACTGTCAACACCACTGAGCGGCGGCAGCATCGTGCGACATCCGAAGACCGCGCGCACCCGCACAGCCCCTCTCGACATCGCTCGCGCATTTCCGTTCTACTCGGCGGCGGCGCAGGACCCACCGGAACGGCACGCCCGAGGCGACCGGAGCTCGCCGCCGCGGAGGAAGCCGGCGTACCAGCGCGCGGAGCTCCGCGCGTACCGCGTCCTCCCGGGGACGGTCATGTCGACGCTGCACAGGCCGAAGCGGCACCGGTAGCCGCACAGGAATTCGAACACGTCGAGGAACGACCACACGAAGTAGCCGCGCGCGTCGGACCCGTTCCTGCACGCACGTCATCAAAAGAAAACGAGACGTTTGCTTCCTCTTAAGAGCAGAATTCACCAAGAACAAGAAGACGAGACACGAGAGCGAGCGCGCACCGTATGGACGTGTAGAGAACCTCCAGGTAGTCCTGCAGGAACTCGGACCTGAACTCGTCGTCCCGCACGATCGCGCCCGGGGGGTCGGGCACGTCTGCGTCGCCTGGAACAAGCGAGAACATCATCAACTAATCATCATTCATCAGCTCTTCATCGACAGTAGTAGCAGACACTCGTGCTGATCGAGGTAGTGGACGGACTGACAGCGTCAGAATCGGGAAGTGAAGACTTTGCGTACCGTTTTCATGGATGACGACCGGGGGGTTCTCGTACTTGAGCTTCAGGTGTTCCAGCAGTTTCCCTAGCGCCCATGGCGGGGACTCGATCTTACCCTGCACACATCCATGGAAGAACGCACTTACGTAAATTATTGCGGAATGCAGGAACGGGGGATGCAGGAAGGTATTTTGCTCCGCAGCTTGACGTTTGATTACCTCCACGAGCTGGGCGAGAGGATCTGCAACATCACCGGAACACACGTGAGTTTCGCTCTGTCAGAACCAGAGCAGAGACGGAGACACTGTTGCGGTAGCCACGGTTATTACACTGAACGGCCGCGTCGGCGTAGTAGTCCCTCGGTGTCCCGCCGGAACGGCCGCCGGTCTCCGCAGCTCGGACGCGCAAGATGATGTAGTGGTTGAAGCCCACGAAGTCGAAGGACCCGCGCACTCTCGCCGCCTCCTCCCCGGATAAGCGCGGCAGCCGGTCGCCGGCTCTGCTCCGCATCGCCGGAGGGTAGTCGCCGTACACCAGTGGGTGCATGAACCTGCGGTTTCACTTCCAATTAAGCTCCTCTGATTTCTACTGATGCTAACAGTAGCAGTAAACTGTTCATTTTCAGTTCGGAGAGTGAGAGCACGGCACGGACCATCCGATGTGGAACTCGTTCATCCTCGTTGCAGCGGCTGCGTCTTGCGAAGTGTTAGTGGCAGGCTCGTGCCACCATCCCAGGAGAGTGATCCCGATCTGGCCTCCTTGAGTTGCCTGTAAAACGATCGATTCATTGGTGAGTCGATTGATTTCTTTTCTCTGTTGCCGGAATTCGGACAGTGAAGACTGTCTAGAGAGAGAGAGAGAGACCATGTACTTGTCTCTGTACAAGGACACCGCCGAAGCGTGCGCGAGCAAGAGATGGTGCGCTGCGATGTACGGCTCCGTCGACGAGTTCCCGCCCGTGCAGTTTTCGCCGAAGGGGTAGGAGCACCGCCGCGGCGGCTGCGAGCCGACGTCGTACCCGCCGATGGTCTCGATGTTTGGCTCGTTCACAGTGACCCAGTTCTTCACCCTGTCCCCGAAGTTCTTGAAGCAGGCGTCAGCAAAAGCAAGGTAATCTTCGCTGCAAAATCATGTCTGTCACACTCAGCTTAACGGTGATCCTAATATTAATCCTTTAACTTTATATGTCATATGAATTTTGAGAAGGCATATCTTTCAACAACGCGTATAAGATAGCTAGTTTTCTCTCTTTTGACACCCGTGAGCATTGTTGTGCTGATGAAGTGCTTACATGAATCTGGGGCTGAGTAGTCCGTCGTATTCATCCTGAAGGACTTGGGGAAGATCAAAATGGTAGATGGTGGCGTGAGGCTGAATTCCTGCCATACATGGAAACCATGATGATCCCGGATCAGTAAGGCTGATAGATCAGAAGAGCGGCATCAGAAAAATTCAGAATCACCATGTCCAATTGATAAAAGAGGACAGAATACCGTGCAATATCAGTTCGTCGATGAGATTATTGTAGTATTCCAAGCCCTTGGGGTTTATATCACCTTTTCCCTCTGCGGATTTTGACACCAATTTTTAATCTAAAGAAATACTGTATGCTTACTCCTGCTGCCAGAGTAAGAAATATTTACTGCCCTCTTTGCAACATACCTGGAATCAGCCTGGGCCAAGCAATGGAGAACCTGTATGCATCTAAACCCATCTCATGCATAAGCTTCACATCTTCCTGGCATCAAAAAGAAATGCTTCCTTCCTGTGTCAAAGCTTGCACTGTACAATACTGAATACTAATTCCTTTACTGTACTAGAGTAGGTGAAAACTATTCTGCAATGACCTTGTAATGGTGGTATTGATCGGCTGAAACATCGGCAGTGGATCCATCGAAAGAGTAACCTGTCAGCATGGATATATCTATCTCAGAACTTGATCATCGTGCGTATTTGTGCAGAATCATATCATATGGACCGGCCAAACACTTCGTATGGATGCACCTGCGTGGGTGTAGGTGTCCCAAACGCTCGGCTTCCTTCCATCTTCAGCGGCTGCTCCCTCCACCTAACGCGTTCAAATCCATCCGGCCGGATAGCGTTAAAAAGTTTGCAATACGAATAATTTCGATCAGAGCAGCGGCGTTACCTGGAAAGCCGAGGTCCCTGCGCCAAAGACGAACCCCTCTGGAAAGTCGTACCGGGTGAGCGCGGAGGCGTCCCTGATCACGACACCGACGACGACAACGACGATGGCCAGGGAGAAGAACGACAGGCGGCGGAGCACCGCGGAGCTGGGGGGCCCCATGGTTCTGCCTCTGCGGTCGGCCATTCTACCCGTAACGCAACTGGACCTGAGTTGCTGGGGGACGGTCCTGACGGACGAGGACCTCACTGATTTGTTTCCCTGTGAGCACACGCCGGAGACTACGAAATACTTCGAATCTGTAGCGGCGAACGGGACAAAAGCATCGGTGCCTCGCGCGGCGCGTCACCGGCTCCTCGCTGGAAGCAGGACCTCACAGCCTATACCGGATTTTTTTATTGCCACCATTGTCCGGTGGTGGCCGTTGCCACAGGATCACTGCGTGCGTGCGGCCGATGAGCGCCGACGATGAGTTTTGAGGGCGCTCTTTGGTCAGTAATTTTTTTTTTTGAGAAGTTTGGTCAGTAATTGAAAACGGAAGCCGCTGGATAACGGGGCAGGTGACTTGCGATTATCTCCCTCACAGCCGTCATCCAACAAAAGTGTGACACAACAGACAAGGTTCAACGTCTGATTTAGTCGGCATTTTGACTATTGAGTTACATTACCGATCAATTGATCTAAAAACTTAAGCTGATATAAAAAAAAGCAATTCACTTATACTCTAACACTTTTTCTCACGTGCAGCTCTCGTAGACGCAAACGTGAAATAGGAATAGAGTTATAATTTATTTTAATCAATCGTGTTCCGTCAGAATTCGAACGCGAGACCTTTGATTTTGATACCATATTAAGTTATATACACTATCAAATTAACCTCAAAAGCTTAAGCTGATAAAAAAAAATAGACAATTCACTTGTACTCTAACATTGACAACTGAAAACACAGCGCAACGATTGCAACGACTTTGATACCACAAAAATTTAAATGCATCTTCTAGGAGATCCTTAATAGGACCAATCGATAGCTTTGGTTATAAACATCCAATTATCATGCTAGAGAGATACATTTGTGTGATCTTTACATCAAAATGGTATGTTTACAGTTCGTGCGTATACGATGTCCGTACCTAATGTTATACGTAGCAACCACGTAACATGAAAGCTAAAATTGCCTCTTAAACTCGATGATGACCTTACACATTAAGTTGAGCAGAACTGCCAAAGCTTTAAGACAATGGTCTCATAGTTTAATCTCACAAGGCAAGCTTGCAGCTGCTATCTGTAGGGAAGTGATTTTACAACTGGACAAGGCCCAAGAAATAAGAATACTTTTAGAGAATGAAGTCTCAAACGGCTGTTAAAACACATGATCCTAGGTCTGGCAGCAATCGAAAAGGCACGAGCAATCCAGAAATCAAGACTCACTTGGTTAAGAAGCGGGGGTGCTAATACTAAATATTTCCAGCTCATTGCTAATGGGAGAAGTAAGAACTTCATTCGGGCTTTGGAAACAAAGGAGGGAACCTTTGTTACTCAGGCTGACAACCATCATATTATACACCAACACTACCAGCAGCACCTAGGAACTTATGCGCATAGAAGTCATTTAATTAATTTCAACGAGTTAGGCTGGGAGCCAAGGTCCTTAGACCATCTTGACTCGCCTTTTACACAAGAGGAAGTAGAACATGTCATCAAGCATTTGCCCAAAGAAAAAGCCCCAGGGCCTGATGGATTTATAGGAATGTTACTATCCTCTAAAACTAGACATCATGGCAGCTGTAGAACAATTCTATAATCTGAATCAGCAAGACCTACATTTTCTTAACCAAGCACATGTTGTTTTGATCTCCAAAAAGAATGCACCTAGAAAGATTACAGATTATAGACCAATCAGTCTGATTTATTCCTTTGCTAAGCTCATCTCAAAAATTTTGGCAAACAGATTGGCCCCAGAGCTAGACAAATTGGTCTCTCTAAATCAAAGTGCCTTCATAAAAAAAGGTGTATACATGACAATTTCATGTTTGTTGAAGAACTAATTAAGAGCCTACACAAGAAAGATCCCCTCTCTATTCATCAAATTAGATATTTCTATAGCCTTTGATACAGTTAGCTGGGTATACCTTTTGGATATTATGGCATACCTTTTGGATATTATGACATATCTTGGTTTTGGGAGTAGATGGAGGAGTTGGATTTCAGCTCTTTGGTGTACAACATCATCAACTTTTCTGTAAACAGTGAACTTGGGAATAGGATCCTTTACTGTCGAGGAGTGAGGCAAGGTGATCCACTATCGCCTATGCTTTTTCTACTGACTATTGAACCACTGCATAGATTGTTTCTGTATGCTCAGATTTCAGGTGTTCTAGCAAGATTGAGTGAGCACTACAATAATTTTAGAATTTTTCTGTATGCAGACGATGCTGTGGTGTTCATCAGACTGACAATTCAGGAGTTGGTTGGGACACAAGCCATACTCAACATCTTCGCAGGGGCATCTGGACTTGTCACCAATCTTTAGAAGACGGAATTTTACCCCATTGCTTGTCATAATCTGAATACAGAAGGCCTTTTAGGAGAACATCAGCAACTCTTACAATTCCCTTGGACATACCTGGGCCTACCTTTGCATTACAAAAAGCTGCCTAAATCTTGCATACAACCGGTAGTTAACAAAATAGGTGGGCGACTCCCTGGGTGGAAAAGAAAGTTGCTTTCCTATGCTGGCAGAGAAATTCTTGTTAAATCTGTCCTTACAGTGATGCCAACTTACTTTCTCACATCCTTTAAGCTTCGCAATGGGCCATCAAGCAGATTGATAAATATCGAAGGAGTTTCCTATGGAAAGGGGATGATCCAGATAAGATCAGAGGAGGTCACTGTTTAGTTAAATGTAAAATTTGCATTAGGCCCAAAAAGTGGGGCGGATTGGGAATTAAAGATCTTGAGAAATTTGAAAGGGCCCTTAGACTCCGCTGGCTTTGACATAATTGGGACCTAGCTGATAGGCCATGGAAATATTTGCTGAATACAGGGATACGACAGATAGACAGCTCTTTTTCGCTTCAACCTGCATCAATATTGGCAATGAAAGAGACACACCTTTTTGGGAGGCTCGCTGGATCAATGGTATTTCTCCAAAAAAATTACCGCCAACATTGTACACACAGGCAAGGTTCAAATACCGAACAGTTCACACTGAATTGCAAAGCTTTAACTGGATTAAGAACTTGAAAAGGGTGGATTCTGAAACCCTCATCGATGAGTTTATTCTCCTTTTTGATTTATTGCAGCAAGTGTACCTAACAGATCAGAAAGATCAAATTTTTTGGAAGTGGACCCAATCTGGAAAATATACAGCCTCATCGGCTTATGAGGTACAATTCTTAAGTGCTATGCAGCCATCATTTCAGGTAGCAGCTATCTGACATGCTCGAACTGAACTGAAGTGTAGATTTTTGCATGGCTTGCTATGCACGACAAGATCCTCACGGCTCAATTTGGCAAAGAAGAACTGGCCTCATGAGCCTAATTGCCCCCTCTGCTATTGTATGCCTGAAACCACAACACACTTATTGACACAATGCAATTTCACGGAGACAACCTGGAACCGAGCAGCAACTCTTCTGCAGTTCCAACCTCATCTAATGAATCTAAACATGGAAGGAGTACAACAATGCATGCAACAAATCATTGTAGGGATTTCTAAACAGCTCAGAAAACATTATGTGGGCATCTTTTTTGTTTTCTGGTGGCAAATTTGGAAAGAGCGAAATAGAAGAATTTTTGAACACAAAGAATTATCCTTCTCTCAAATATCTCTTTTAGTCGTGGACAACGTGAAGCAGCTCTGGCAGAGTCTTGAGCTCCTGACACCGGAGCAGGCTCCTTGATCCTTGGTTGCTGGCTTTCCACCCTGTAATCATCAGCTTGCCTCTGTAATGGTCTTTGTTCACTGTCGGCAGCTCCTATGTCGACTCCTTAGTGATTGTAAAACCAAGATGTAATTCTCTTTATCTACCTCAATGAATGGCAGCGCTTTTGCCTCTTTTTTCAAAAAAAAGATTAAGATTTGGTAATTAATTAAAGGCATAGCTCTAACTTAAGATAATCAAGCAAAACAGCAATGGAACTTGTTAGAACTACCGAGAGAATTGTAAAAAATTCTTTTAATATTCCACCGTCTATAAACGTTTATAGATCACATGTTTAATGATTGGTTATATGGGTGGATAAGAAACTTCAGTACTAAATATTAGTTGGAGCATGTCCTATATGTTGGACAATTTGGTTATGTAGAAATGATGTGTTATAACTATAACACAGAGACACCCTAGTTCCACCGAGCACGGACATACTTCACCTCTGCACCGCCTCCACCCCTGCCTCTGCATCCACGCGGACCTTGGCACCACCTCCACGCTCGCCTCTGCCGGCCTCTGTCTTCACATCGCCTCCGATGGCCTCCACCTCTATACTGCCTCCACCGGCTTCTGCCTCCATGAGGATCCGCACCACCTCCGCCTTTATGCTAACATTTGAGTCACCTCTACCAGACGCACACCTTCCCTGTGCCTCCGCCGGCATCCACGCCGCTTTTGCCCCCACCTCCACGTCAGCCACCTACCGGCCTCCGACCATCAAAGGTCTGCCTTTGGAGTGGCGCGTTGCATAGAAACTGCTCAAATGTTGTTTCCCTCATCAGATTCTATTGGTAGCTGCTTCGGCGGTGAGTCAACTTTCAATAGAATCATAATTAGATCAAAGCTTGGCCTAAGACAACACATGATCCTCAAATCGGAGCCCATTTCGTCATTGGGTTGATATACTGTTGCACTAAATTTGAGCCTGTTGAGTACCGCTATCTGCTGCAGCAGCCTTTTTGCTTTCGTTGCGGTGAACAGCAAACAATTGACTTGAAACTACGGGGGGTGCCGACGCAACTTGAAAAAAAAAAAAGAAAGCTCAACCGAACAGGCCCTTTTATTTAGCGCATGAGCGTGCGGCCTGGTCACCGCGACCCAAAACGACTTGAGAGTTGCCACGACACCATCCAACATCGTCCGTCCAAGTCCAAAGTGAAGGCGTGGATCTGCCGAGCAGAGAAGGACACGGAAGACCCGTACGTGATGTCACGCGACCAATGGGAGGCGCCAGAACATCGCATCGCCGGGCCCACTATCATATGTTTTCCCTCTAGGATATGGAAATTACATATGAATATCTCTTAACGTGACAGCCAGAAGCTGTCTTAAATACTTTAAACTTTATGTGCTTAACTGAAACTTTGTACCGGAAGGCTATAAATCCGGGAAGCACCTCTCAGTTTTCGAAATTTTCATCGCCTCCTCTGTTTCCCTTCACGCTCCGCTTCTAGTAGTACTCTTTCTCGAAGCCTCGATCTCGCGGCCATGGCGAAGCCAAGGGCAAGGGCACTCTCGAAGCGACCCGGATGCCACCTCCACTACCTTCTCGCATTTTTTCTCTCCACTGCCTTTGTCCTCCCGCTTCTCATGCCGGCGGCAACTGCCACGGCGGCGGTGGCAGTGGCGGTAGGGGACGGAGAGAACAAGTCCGCTCTGGGCGCGACGAGGCAGTGGGCGACTGGGAAGGACGGGGACGAGCTGGTCGCCGAGAGGGAAGCGGGTCGCGTCGAATCCGTGGCGGAGGACGAGTTCGCCGGCGGCTTCGGCTCCCTCGACAGCATGCTGCAGTGGGCGATCGGTACGGGAAGCCAAAATCCTGGTTCTCAAATTAGTTGACCGATTAGTGTATGTACTCCGGTATATGATAGGATGAGAGACAAAAACTTGTAATTTATGTTGAACATACTTAGGAATTAATGGTAGTTGCATTGCAAAATTTGGTTAGCCATGGGCCGTTGAAGCATATCTGCACTTTTGTTTAATTATGTGCGATGTTTGTGAGGTAGGTAATTCTGACCCGGAGAAGCTGAAAGAGGAGGCGGCTGACGTGCAGAAATTATCTCCGGATGAGCTGCAGAAACGGCGTCAAGATATCAAGGTGAGAACTGCTGCTTCAGTGTTCATGTTCTAGTGATTTGTGGCTTACTTTGTAGTGTCATATTGTGTCTTTCTAGTTATTTGTTTCGTTTTGTTTGTACTTCATAGTTATGGCATCATGGTGTGTCTGCCTGTATTCAGGATGAAACAGATCAGCCGATTTCAAATTAGCATAACCTAACTCATAGCTTCAAACACAACCATCCATATAAATCCAAAATTAGTAATGCCTTTTCTATTTCTCTGGAGTGCTCTAATGTATTGTATGGCAAATTAGTCTGTTCATGCTCCAGCTAGGGACAATCGTTGTGCGCTCCTTTGTTATTTGGATAACCAGCACGTTTATAGTGCCAATTCTATGCTCATATGTGGATTAACCCTACGACACTAATATATTGTTGTTAGATTTTACAAGATTTGCAATTTTCTCCATGCTTTTATTGATTTTTTTGTTGTTTGGATAAGAGATAAAGCAATTGTTATTAGTTCTTATATTGATCAGATAAGTTAGGCATGCAAGAAGTAGTCTGGCGGCTGTTCATTCTTAAGAGGAAGAAAAAGCTTAAAAGTTTTTTGTATACGATGCTGAACCTTATCAATTTTATTGCAGGAATTGATGGAGAAGTTAAAGATGCCATCGGATGCTGACTTAATGAAAATTGCAATCGCTGACTTAAATAATTCTTCCATTTCGCTGGAGGATCGCCAGCGTGCGCTGCAGGAACTTTTAGTTCTTGTTGAGTCCATTGATAATGCTAATGGTAAGTCTTATCTTCATATCAGTGTATTTTATTCTTTTAATTCATGATATTTCTAATTCTTGTTTGTAGCATTTTATAAGATTTTATGAACTTCATATGGTTCTTACACTCAGACCTTGACAAACTTGGAGGCCTCCTTCCTGTGATTCGAGAGCTTAGCAATGAAAATGAAGAAATAAGGACCACCTCTGCATGGGTCCTTGGTACAGCCAGTCAAAACAATGCAGTTGTCCAAGACCAGGTAATGCCATTCACCATGCATGAATGAACATTCTAATTTGCCTACTGTACCATTTGTCTTTAGAGAGTGCATAATTTTTTATTACCCTTTGCAAGTCTTGTGGGCATAGTGTTTAGCTGCAGGACATTTTTCTTTTGATGCCTTTCCCCCATATTTTTGTAGCTGTTGTGATCAGTGCATTTCTTTTTCATAAAAAATGGTTTCCTTGTGCTACTGAGCGCACTGTTGAATTTTTATCATTATATTCTGCTCCTCTTATTCAGTATGCCTTGTCTATATTTTGTAGTGCTGTTATTGACCGATCCATCCTTTGGTAGATCCTAGGTTATGGAGCTCTGGCAAGATTAGTGAAGATGGGTTATTTGACGTCTACAGAAGAAGCTGCAAAAGCATTATACGCAATATCTGCATTGATTAGAAACAACATAAATGGGCAGGATGTTTTCCATTCTGAAAAGGGAGGTGCCATGTTGCAGGTAGGTAGCAAAGTTCTGTCTTAGGAACAGAATCATAAAAATGGTTTGGTTCTGACAATTTTGCTTGTCTTCCAGCACATACTGGATAACGACAGTATTGAAGTTCGACTTCAGAAAAAGGCTGTGTTTTTAGTAACCGATCTGGCAGACTTTCAGCTCAATTCAGGAAACTCAGGACTTCCTTTATTAAGTGACCGTCTTTTTCTGAAATCAATAGTTCATATGTTGTCAAGGTTTGACCTTGATCTACAGGAAAAGGTATGACTGCAAATACTTCCGGTTAACCATTGTTTAGCATTTGTAGCAGCATAAATTTTTCATTACACCTTTTTATTTTATGTAACATCAATTACACCTTTTGCATTTATAGCCATTTTTCCTAAAAAGTTCATCAACTTCAATACTTAGATACATTTTCTGTGATGGATATGCATTTGAGTTATGGCTAAAGCTGTACTCCCTCCGTTTTTAAATAGTTATCGTTGGGACAAGAATTCTAGTTAAAAATGAACTAAAGTTGTTAACCTAATGACAAAAATTTAAAAACATTAGGTGTATATGGTAGTACCATATCATTTTCTATATATGCTTTGTTTTCTTGTCTTATGTCCAATACTTAATATCTTAGTTTCTCATGCTATTTTCATAAGTTTTGTATAATGCATATTTAAAGTTCTGGACCAAATGGTCTAGAAAGGTTTTTATTATGTTGAAACACAATAATGTTTAGTTACTCAAAGAAGGGAGTGTTGACTAATGCACTTAAATCAGCTGTAACCAGTAAAATTTATTCACTGACCTAGTAAACTGATGTGAATATTATTTCATTTTTATTCAGGTTTTGTTGGCCATTAACAGTCTATTGAAGCTTTCATCAACTGATGCGGCGGATTTTGAGTTCTACGATCTCGAAAATGTGCTGCACAGACTGGGGGTACAGCTGGAGGACTTGCCTTCAGAGGACCAAAAGGAGTACGCTGGAGAAGTTGATGCCCTCCGGAGAGAGGTTCTAACGCTCTTCCAAAAGAAGCTCAAGCAGGTAAACAAGCGATCTTTGGAGCTTAAATTGCGACACTGAATTGTCTCCACTAACTTGCATTTTTGTGCCTGTGACCAGGGTACCGCGGCCATGGCATGATACTTGTAGATGCAGTCCTTTATTTTTGTCAGATTTCACATAGATGGATACCCGGTTTGGGAGTTTCCCTGCAGTGATCAGAACAATCTATTCGAGCATTTCATGGGTGTTTGACGGCTAGGTGTACGTACGCCTTTCTGGCAATATGGCACAATGTTGTAGGATTTGATTTAGTTACAGGCTAGGAACTTAGAGTTTGAACTCGTCTGGCAATATGGCACAATGTTGCAGCACAATGAGCCAGCAGTGCCTAGAAAGCACCATCTTTTCTTTCATGTAATTAGAGATGAGGAACTTCAATTGACTAACATCCTGCAACATGAGCGACGATCAACCCGCTCCTTTCTTTGTTTCCAGCGGCATCAAACGGACGGCCGGTCTTATTGCCTTCACGCGCCCGTCCGCGTCTCGTCATGGACCATGACCGACGACCGTGGATCAGATCAACGTTGCGTTGCTAACCTCCCCAATCCATGGGTGGCGTTGCCGTTCTCCACCAGCTCGCAGGGTTGCGCGGCATGCGCCGCTTCAGGCTTCGCGCATTCTTAGCGCGCGGACAAATCCGCCCTGACGCGCGCGCCTGGCCGTCCGCGCCCAGCGCCAAGAAGTTTGGGTGGTCTTTTCCCACCGCGCTGGCGCCCGGCGGACCCCGTGAGGCCGCGACACACGAGATAGAGGACCGCGCGCACGAATGAGGTGGCTGTCTCACGCGGCCTCTCTCGGTTGGCCGCTCCCACGCCCCGAACCCGGGTCCTTTTCTACGGCCCCGGGTACCCAGCACCTCGCCGCAACCAAACGCCTCTCCCTTCCTCCTACAAACGCCCCGCATCCGCGCCAGCGCGTTCCCAAGTCAAACCGGACCCGGAGCCCAAAGCGACGAACCCACCCAACCAGGCCGAACCGAAGCGCATGGAGGCCGCGGCGGCGACCGCGCGACCGTTCACCGCGGCCGTCACCACCTCCCCAGCTGGGGCGCGGGTGGTCAGGTGCGCGCCGCCGCTTCGGGCGCGGTCGGTGGTGGCGAAGCTGGAGGGCGGGCCGGGGAAGGGGGTGCCCACCACCAACTACGTGGTGCCGCTCGACAAGGCCACCGGGATAACGCGCCCGCTCGTGGAGATCCTGCGCGACCTCAACAAGCGCGTCCCCGAAAAGATCATCGACCCCGACACCAACACCGTACCCTGGTGAGTGGCTGCCCGCCCGCCCGCCCGCCGCCTCGTTCGCTGATGCAGCTTCGGGGTTGATCTGTTCCCTCCTGGCGTTGTCCGGGTGCGCTGGTTTTGGAGGAGATTGCGCGATCCGTTGCTCTCGTGGGAGGAGGAGTTGGGTCGCGCGAACTGACTGGTTATGTATTCAACACAGAAAATGCTATAGGAATCGCATGAGTGAGCGTAAGGTCTCACTTCGACTTGTAGCCGAGTTGACCTCTAGATACATTTGGTGGAACTGGGCATCGATGAAATGCTACGGACCAATGCAATGGATGGGATGGAACAGCTTTGTTTTCATTAGACACGGTGATATCTCACAGGGTTTCAACTTGGCAATTAATTGGATTGGTTGACCCCTAACAATTGCCACTACGATTGTTTGTTGTACCTCCCTACAGGGAGAACATTTTTTTTATCACATATGCGTTTGAGATTATGAATATAGGAGCTAGTACCATTGTCACAAATTCGGCCTTTTCTACATTTATCTGGGTTTGCTGGCTCGATTGGAAACAAAAGGATTTAGAGTAATACTCCCTCCGTTCTTAAAATGATGTCGCGTTGACTTCAAACTTCAATTGTGACCATTCGTCTTATTCAAAAAATTAGTTCAAATATGTAAAATTTTGAAACATGTTTCAAATACATTTGATGATAAAGCAAATTATAACAAAATATATGAAATTTATCATAATTTTTTGAATAAGACAAATGGTCAAAGTTGAGATTTAAAGTCAACGACGACATCAATTTAAGAACGAAGGGAGTATGTTAAATTGAATAGGCTATATCATTGAGAAAAAATTGGATGCCTGCAATTTTGATGTATGATCTCTTGTTAATAGTTTTGGATATCCAGTTCTGTGGGCATTGCTCTGGGCAACTCGTTCTCCATTAAAGTTCTAGATTACACATGCAAATCTGATGATCAATTGTTACATTTCTTTTTGTTGATTGGGTTCTGCACCTCAGAAAAGGTCAATGGCCTCTCCCATTCTAAGGTAGTTATGACTCATTGTGTTATGACTTGGGAACTAATAAAATGGTTAGAGCTACACGGTTGCACGTATACCCTGTCACATCATTCTTTCTTGAAACTGGTGTTCCTTCTACTTTGTAGTTGAAGCTGGAGCTTTTAGTTTAATCTTAAAAAACTTGTCTTCAACGGATTGAACTTGTGCTGAAGCTAACTTATTTTGTGGCTTAATTAAACTGTCCTTGTCGTGCAAGTTGGTACTTCAACTTCTTCTCCTTGCTTTATAAAAAGAGGAATATAGTGGCATGTAAGATAAGTAATTATGCTGAATATCCTAGTGGTGCAAAAATAATTTAAGGTTGTAATTTTGAAGGTGTTAATCATGCAAATCCACTAGCTCTTGGGAATGACTGACCATGTCTAACCATATGAGATCTTTTACACCAAAAGTTCTATCTGATGAAGACAGAAATAATTAAATAAAAAAGTTCTCACCTCATTCTAAATGGCTCTAGTTTCTTATTTCATAGATTTGTTAAAGAAAACTTTGATTGTGCAGGTACCATGCCAATAGAATGCTGAGCTTTTATGCACCAGGTGAATTAATCTTCTAATGCTTTCTTTACAGTTACAAAAACTTTTTTGCAGTGGATACTAACTTGAGGTTACAGTCTTTTTTTGAACTTATTCTTGTATGTGTTTTTATAGAACTTTAGTCCTTTCATGCTTGTGTTTGGAAAAATTATTTTGGTCATGTTCTCACAAGTTTGATGGTATGCCAATTGCCATATCAAGCACAAATGGTGATTTATACCATGCTAAACCTGCTTCAAAAAATATGAAAGATAACTATTGCCCTTTACTGACGTATCACTTGTGCTGATGCCATGTTTTACCCTATAGTCCATATTTTTCTGAACTATCTAGAAGTACGGTGCTAAAGTCTATACCTCATATACTGCTGCGTTACAGCTAGGTGGTACGCACATAAATTCGTAACATCAAATGCAAAAGGCACCATGAAGAAAAAGAAATCACTGATAGTTTCTATTTACAGGCTGGTGCGGTGAAGTTCGTGATGTTATATATTCTAATGTAGTTGTAACTGTGGTTTATCGGGTGATACTTAAAGGAACGGATGGAGAGGTATTTGTCCTCCTTTTCCTGTTATGTGTGCTTTTTTTTATACTCACTAATCATCCATTATAGTGAATTTCTACAACTAAGGTGTACTGAAAATTGAAAGTTACACATTACTGAAGTGACACTCAAGGAGTTAAACCAAGCTATCTAAATCTCAGTGCAGTTACTTATAACATTAACATCCATGGGAACAGCTCTCTCCTTATCACTCTTTTCCTTTTTCCTGTACTATGTCAACTTAATGCTCCTACTTATTACCCGTGTTGCAGGCATATAGAGATGCCACAGGCACAGCGCAAGTGCATGAGGGCCACAAGGAAGACGCCGTTGCAGAAGCGGAGGAAGCTGCATTCTGCAAAGCCTGCGCACGGTTTGGTTTTGGCTTGTACCTGTACCACCAGGACGACACCCACAAAGATGAACACAGCTTCCATTGAGGATGGTTTGCACCGATGCTGGTCATAAATCATAGCGTGGATAGAGATGCCCTTGGAGTGATTTTTCAAGAAATCGTTTTTGCTTTTTGCCTAGTATCCAACTGCAGGCGAGATTCACCCTGAATTCAGAATGTATATATACATACCAGAAGCCTGTAACATTTGCAGTTGCTGCCTTTGCGTGAGTTCGATGGCACGATGCCATCCTGCAAAGTCTTTCAGCTAGGAAACCCATATGGAAAATTGGAAACTCTTATGTTACTCATTTCTTGTATCCTCTATATCTATAACAAATGTAGGTTATTTGTTATTTCTCCGTTGTATCAAATTGCTTTGTGTTGCTTTTCTCGTTGGTGTACAAGTGAAATCTTATATGTTTAGTCACTTGTTGCTGTTCATTGTTGTTGACTTATGCCTCTCTTGAGGTAAACTGGAGCTAGTTTCTGATTTTCATCAATTGAATATATATCAATAAAAGAAGTTGCGTTTTATAATCAGTGCCATCAGTTTTAATGAACTGAGAAAAAGGGAAAACGAATGAGGATTCTTTGGGCCAAAACTGATGGATTGGGCCCATTCGGAACGCTCTGGCACCTACTAGACCGAAACCGAACCCGCCACACGAACACAAGCGCGGAACAAGTCTATTTACGCTTCCGGCTAGCTAACGACTTCCTAAATTGGAGGAAACCAGCGCGACGCGACGGACCCGACCGCGGTATCCAAGTTGCGTGCCGTCACATTCGCTGCCGATTCGCGAGTCGTCGTCTTCATCTTCGATCGGGCGACGCGGAGGAACCGAATCCGGGAGGAACTTGGCGCGGGGAGAGGAAGGAAGGGATGGCGGAGAACCCTCAGCTGTTCGGCAACGGGATGCCGGTGCCGTTCTACGGCGAGATGTTCGTTCTCGCCCGCGACGGCGTCGAGTTCCACGTCGACAAGATCCCATCGTATGTACCCTCCTGCTCGTCCGCGTCTCTGTCATGCTCATCATGCCATCTTAGCTAGGTACTGTGGTTTAGATGGGGATTTGGGGATTACCTAGAAGCAACGAACTTCGACGGGTAGAACTCTGCAAGGGATTGGATGGGGCTTGGAGCGCGCCTTACTTCCATGGGGGCGGAGCTGGCACGCCAGGATAATGGTCGCCATGGGCGGCAGGAATCGAGCCCTCGGCTGGGGATTCAGCCGGCTAGACCGTGTTGGGGATACCGGGATAGACATAGTGGCTGTTTTACTCATGAACGCATCCGTTGCAATCTTATCCTTTTTATCACTCTCTGGGCAAAAGATCTGATCATGTTTTTCTTCTTGTTGCCTTGTTTGCAGAGCTCCTAGCGGTCACGTGAAAACAAAAGGCACAATTTACCTGTCGAACATAAGGATGGTGTTTGTTGCCAGCAAGCCTGTTGGTAACTTCTTTGCTTTTGATATGCCTCTGGTAAGTAATGGCACTATGAAAATTTTGTTCTTTTTCTTTGCTCATACCTAGTAGTTGGCTGAAAGAAAGTTACTGAATGGCACCTAATCAAAGCTGTTGGCAAGCTATGATACATCAAGTCAGCAACCAAAAATCAGCATGCAAACTCTACTTTTCCCTTCACTTTTATTTGTAGGTTCTGGGATAAATTCCATTTCCACTTTGATTTACTAGTTTTAATTCTGTGAGACAAATAGGAGACATTTCCGACCATCTTAGATTTCTCCTTTGTGTATACACAGATGAATACACAAGTCAACATGCTGAATAAAAAACCGAAATAGTGAATTGGAGTTTGTATGATGATTGTTGTATGGTGGTTGCCAACAGTTTAGTTGCTTATACTTCTCCCTTTGTTGTTTTTCCATTTCTTTTTGGATGGTTCTTTCACCTAGTTTTAATGCTGTTGGAATGGTTTTTGGGTGATCCTGTGCTCCTGCCAACAGTTTGGTGCTTAGGTGTCATTGTGCTTTATTACCTTCCTTTTTTGGATGTTTCTTTCACTGGATCTAGGCTTACATGTTAGCGCCTGGAAGAGCTACTTTCTTAATAATCTCAATCTAAATGTTTTTGCTTGGTTGACTCTGCAGCTGTTTGTGCATGGTGAGAAGTTCAATCAGCCTATATTTCACTGCAACAACATTTCTGGATTCGTTGAACCAGTAAGTATCACAGAATGCTTTTCATAATATACCCAACATCTGACTGTTATGAAACACAAGCATCGAATGTTCCAATGCAGGTTGTTCCAGACAACCAAAACAGGGCTCTATACTCGACCCACACCTTCAAGATCTTGTTCAAGGAAGGCGGATGCGGAACATTTGTTCCTCTCTTCTTGAACCTGATCGCATCTGTGCGGCGCTACAATCAGTTTGAGGCCCAGTCTGCTGCTGCGAATGTGGCAGCACGTATGGACCCTCTGCAAGCTGCACAGACGCCTGTCGATGATATGATGCGTCATGCGTGAGTACCCAACCTATGTAATAAGTTCACTGTTTCCCTTGGTTTTCATCCGTTCTGTTGTGACATCAGTTGATTTGTCCATAGGTACGTTGATCCAAATGATCCTACCAAGATCTTCCTTCAGCAGCCTGCACCAGAATCCCAGCTGAGGAGGAGAAACTACCATGGGCCTGCAGACAATGCATACTAGCGTTTGGCTGGATTGTCAAGGTTCTCGTGCACGATAATGTGGAGTTTGCATGTTCATTTCGTCAGTCCAGCGGTAGGGCGTCTATCACAATCATGGATGTGCCGTGTCTTATAACTTTACTCGTAGTACATAATTTGGGAGTGTTTGTTTCAATAAATGACGATGTATATACGCAGTGCCCTATTGAAGTTTTCAACTGATGATAATAGTGGTTTGGTATATGAGATCGAGACGCCATTACCTTGCGAAGTGTTAGGCGACAAACGAACCCTGCAAATAACAGGTGCAAGGAGACACTGCTTGATGGATTGATCATTCGCCGCATTCTCGTTTTGCTGTGTTTTTCATCGTCAGGTCAAAATGATTGTGGGAAAAAAAACGAATTTTGTTTCAACATTCTGTGCAACATAATCGCTCATTTGTTTAAAAAATATAATCGCTCATTTTTGCCTGCATTTGGACCTTGCAAAGGTGGCACCTCCCCTGGACTGGCGTGGGCTTTCTGGGCTGGAATGAGCCATGCTCACCAACAAAGTTGCCTGGGCCTAGAGCATGATTACGTACGAACTGGGCCCCGGTTTGTAGTAATTACTAGTACAATCTTCCTAAAATAAACAGCCCTCGCCTAAAAGAAAACTGTACTCACAGTCCTCGTCTTGTCGCCAAGTTCTCGAGGATTTTGCTCTCCGACTCCTCCCCGCGCCGTCGTCTGACCCAGTCGCACTCGCCGCTCGCCGGTTCACCCGAGACCCGACTCCGCCATGGCCTCCGGTAACGACCTCTGAGCGCAGTCTCTTCTGAGTCGTCCCGCCGATCTACGCTGTTCACGCGTTCTCCGGGATTTTTTTTTTCGGTCATGCCTGCGTTGTCCCTGATACGAACATGTGATTCCTCGGCTTGCTGCCTGCCGCTAGATCCGCGGCGGGGTTCTTCTTGTTTGGTGTCTTTGATTTGGTTGTTTGGGTTTAGATCGACGCGATTGTTGCGAGAGTTTTAGGGGATTCCGCCTTTTGGGCTGGGGAACTGATTAATTTGTGTTGTAGTGCTGGGAAGGAAGGGCATTGTGACAAGTCAAGTGGACTCGGGTTTACAGAGTTCGTGGTCGGATTTGAATGGCTTGTGGCATATTTATTGTTTTATTCTCACTTCATTCATTGATCCATGGGCAATACACACCTTTCCCTGTAATGCTTGTTGAATGTTGATACGTGATCATTTTACGGTAGCATAGCTTATACTCTATATAATGTAGCTTCCAATGAACTCATTTTTTGTTCTGACCAATCGCCTTTCAGACCAGAGCAAAAATTCTAAACCAGAGAAGTCATCATCAGCACCTGATGCAGGGCTTCCCAATCCTTTCGATTTTTCTTCAATGAGCAGCTTACTAAATGTACGTTTCTCCCCTGTGGTCTTAATATATTTTGATAAGATGCTGATTTCTCTCATTAATTTTTTCCCTGCTGAAACATATTCTTTTTTTTTTTTCATTCAATAACTTTTACTTGTCCACACAAAAATATGTTTGCCATGTACAGGATCCATCTATAAGGGATATGGCAGAGCAGATTGCGAGTGATCCTGTGTTCAACCAGATGGCTGCACAGCTTCAGAAAAGTGCTCAGGGTGTCGGAGAACAGGGCATTCCTGCATTGGATCCTCAACAGTACATGGAGACAATGCAACAAGTCATGCAAAATCCTCAGTTTGTGTCAATGGCAGAGCGCCTTGGGAATGCCCTTATGCAGGTATCATACTATTATACGTCTTGATTTCTCATTTGTTGCCAAAATTGTTTCTGATGCTATTTTTGTTTCCCTAATTTTTCTCCTATGTGCGGTAGGATCCTGCTATGTCCAGTATGCTTGAGAACTTGACTAGCCCAGCTCATAAGGAGCAGCTTGAAGAGAGAATGGCTCGTATCAAGGAAGATCCATCCTTGAAGCCAATTCTCGATGAGATAGAGAATGGTGGTCCGTCTGCAATGGTGAAGTAGGTATTCGGTAATGACCATGATATCTGCAGTAATTATGTTTTTCAAATTGCTGAGATAACTTTCTCTACTAAATTAAATACAGGTACTGGAATGACCCTGAGGTTCTTCAAAAGATTGGCCAGGCAATGGGAGTTACTGTTCCAGGAGATTCTAGTGCTCCCACTGTAATCTCTGGACCTGAAGAAACTGAGGAAGAAGGCGCGTACGATGATGAGTCAATCGTGCATAACACTGCAAGTGTTGGTGATGCGGAGGTAATTGATTTACAAAATGATCATAGTTCATCCAACAATATAGTTTCTGATATGGTTGGCAGTGTTTGGCCCTATGTGGAAAGAATAGATTCTATATGAACTTTTGGGGACTTCCAGTTCCTACAATCCCTTTATTGTTGCTTTTGTTAAAAAGAACTTTTAACTTTTGTTCCACTGCTATCACTGCTGCATTATTTAAAATTTTTGTAACACTTCAGGGTCTGAAGAAAGCTTTGGATGATGGAGGTGACAAGGACGAAGAAGATTCTGAGGGGAGAAGGGCCTTACATTTTGCATGTGGCTATGGTGAGGTAATTGAAGGAATAGACTCTGCTGGTGCAGCAAATATGAATATTTCCTTATACCATTGTCTATATTTTTCCTGATATAACTAATAATTTGTTTGCAAATTATGTTGGTTGATCATGCACTTTGGTTACTTTTTCGCTATTTTGTTTTTTTAATTGTCGCCTAATTGTTATGAGCTCTGTGTTATGTGATCTTTTTATCATTTCTAAAATGCTTTATTGCAAGAAATTTCTTGCATTTTAGTCATTAGCTGTGGCACCGTCTCCATTGACAACTGCTACAATACAGGCTGAACCTTAGAGATCTGCATGCTGCATTTCCTTATTTACTTACATATGTGAGATGTCTTGACTTAGTGACAGCTAACTGAATGACCTTCTTCTATGTGTTTAGTTGAAGTGTGCAGAAATCCTTCTGGAGGCCGGGGCTGCAGTTGATGCACTGGATAAAAACAAGAACACTCCGTTGCATTATGCCGCTGGGTATGGTAGGAAGGAATGTGTGGACCTTCTATTAAAACACGGTGCTGCAGTGTAAGTTCAGCTAGCTGTTTTCTAATGAGTCTTATTATGGGTATTTCCCAATCACTGGCTTGCGGAATAACTTGGCGGCACTCTCCCAGGACGCTCCAGAATCTGGATGGGAAGACACCCATCGAGGTGGCCAAGCTCAATAGTCAGGACGAGGTTGTCAAGCTGTTGGAGAAGGACGCTTTCCTATAGAAGCAGTGGTCAGGTCTCGTGTGCGTCAAGTGATCAAACTTCTGGTTTCGGTGTGTCAGCTCTCCTCGTTTGGTTGGTTGGTTGTGTGAACTTGATGTGCTCCTTTCCATGGTCATGCCGCGTCTCAGCATTTTCACCTTGCGTTAAAAGTATTGTCCCTGGACATGTGGCCTGGTCATTTTTCTTGTTCCCCAAACGACGGTGTTACAAATTCGGAGTTGTTCAGGAACTGCCATGGGTCATTCGTTGTTGCGAGGGTTCTCGTGAAGATTTATGTTTATTGTACATTGGCACCGCACCTCTTAGGCGTCCTTTGAATGGAGGAAAAATTTCTATTTGCTGCATTTTTTTGTGAAATTCTCTTACAATTTCTGTGAAAATTCTGCATTCTAAAAGAGCTCTTATATTTGACATGTGTTTGAGGGAGGATCCACATTTGCTGCCAACGTGGAGCTGTTTTGGGCGTTTGCTTGTGCGTTGCGCCGCTTCCGAAGGCGTTCATGCAATGTGGTAAATGATCGGTGCGTCTGGGATTGGGAAATGAACGAGCGTTGAAGGAATGAAGGATCCAAATCTTTTCATTTCTCGATCCTTTTCACAACTTCACCCGCAACCTAAAGGGATAAGTTGATCGACAGTGTGAAAGCTTGGTTTGCTGCCACTTTGCCACACCACCTCCACATTACCGGGAGATATGAGGTGGAGCCGTGGAGGTATGGAGGAGGAAGATGATGTGAACAATGAAGCAGCGAAAAAAAAAAAAAAACTCAGCCCACCATTGGCCTCTCGCTGTCCAAAGTCCATGCCTCATGCGTTTGGTGTTTCTCCAACGTGGTCTCTCTTGCTTCTCGTTCTCTACTAGTGTCTCAAGCTCCCGAGCCAGATCAGTCACCGTGGATAAACTTGTTCGCTTGAAGAAAAACCGGATGAAGTACGAGTTGATTTTGCTACGCTCTTGGACCGGTTTCCCTTGGAATTACGTTGCGACTCGTGGAGGTATCATCTTCATCTCGTCCGTGGATGACTCACTATCACAAGAAGCTCTGAGTCAGCAGAGGCCTAGAAGGCTACAAGGGAGAACGACTGCGACATATAGATCAGCAGTTGAAGCAAGCATTAACCAAATAATCTCTCTATTTTTAATTGATGTCGTCGTTAATTTTTAAATATAATTTTATCATATGTTTTATTAAATTTTTTTGATAAATTTGATATATTTTAATATAATTTAAATTATCATTAAAATTATTTAAATTATAATTTAAAATCTTATATATTTATATAAATTTTTAAATTAAATAAATAATTAAAATTAAATTTTAAAAATAACAATTATATTAATTAAAAAACAGATAGAGTACTTAGCAGAGTCCAGCTTCATCTGCTCGTTCTGCCCGGTGGAGCGGACGGAACGGATTGTTCGGGCTCGGACGACCTCTCGATCCTTTTCCTCCCCTGCAACTATACTTCGGGCCCCACCACATCCAGGGCGTTAGACTTCACGTCACTGTCCCTGTCTATCTGTCTCCAAATTGCTCGTGGTGCCGCAGAATATTCCACCGCCGGTCGGGTGTGCTTGTACACACTGCCCTTTTACTGACAACCTGAGCCCACTCAAAACCTCGGTCCCCACCGAGCGGTCTCAACTGTTGGATCGAGCACGAACGCCTCGGGACGCCGACACCGGTCGTGCCCGCTCCTCGCCGCTGTTGACCGAACGACCGGGCGGTGAGCCAGCCCGCGACGGCTCGCGCTCGAGAAGCCTCCTTCAGCGCCGCATTAATACCGACCAGTCCGCCTCCTCGCTTCTCTCGCCATGCCCGCTCTCCCTCTCGCCGCGCGTCGGTGCCGCCGTGCCAGTGCCAGTACCAGTCACCACCATGCTCGGCGCGGCGCTCGGGCTCCGCCTCCGCGTGCTCCGGCGCCGCCGCCGCGCGCGCCGGCGGTCGTCTCCGGCCGCTCGGGAGGGCG
>BCLH01002130.1:35213-58318 GCA_001602315.1 Zoysia pacifica
GCCGGCGGTCGTCTCCGGCCGCTCGGGAGGGCGCGGGGAGGGAGCCGGTGCTGCTGGTGTCCGGGATGGGCGGGTCGGTGCTGCACGCGCGGCGCCGGTCCAACCCCAAGTTCGACCTCCGCGTCTGGGTGCGCATCCTCTTCGCCAACCCCGACTTCAAGAAGTACCTCTGGTCGCGCTACGACGCCGGTACCGGTGGGTTGGACTCTTCTGTTCCTTCTGTGTGTTTCTCGAGATGTTGTTCCATCGGGCGTTCCGTTAGCTTGTGGGGACCGGAGTGGTGGTTTGAAGCGTGCTCTGGTTCGGTGGCTCCTGCGCGCAGGGTACGTGGAGCCGTTGGACGACGATGTGGATATTGTCGTGCCGGAGGACGATCACGGGCTGTTCGCCATCGACATTCTTGACCCGTCCTGGGTGAGCTTCTATGCGCTGGTTCAATGGAATGCATTGGAAATGTGATTAATCCACCGGTGCCATTTGAAAAAGAGGTGTTTTCTTGGTTTCGAAGCATGGTATATTCGTCCGTCGTGGAATTAGTTTCCATTTTTTAGACCGGTGGCTTGGGTTTTTTTTTTTTATTTCTGCGAACCAATGTGTTACTCTTGCCTCTTGGCCTGAAAGACTGTTAGCTTTGCTTGATACAGCTACATCGAGGAACTAGTGATGATTATCAATGCCCAGAGAGAATCCCTTTCGTAGTTTGACTCACCGTTGTTCCTGCTGCTTGTGGAAAGAAATGGGTTTTAGGCGTTTGGTAGTTATGGACTCAACATTACATTGTGATTTGTTTTTACCCTAACATATTCTACTTTGTGCTTTAACTAATTGGCCCCAAAGTTGTCACGTGACATTTTCCCTGTTTTATTTATGCATCAGTTCGTAGAACTTCTCCATCTCTCTATGGTGTATCACTTCCACGATATGATTGATATGCTTGTTGACTGTGGATACGAGAAAGGGAAAACACTATTTGGATATGGTTATGATTTTCGTCAAAGCAACAGGTACTATCCTTTTTGCAGGTTTCTTTATATGCTTTTTTAGTGTTGGCTCTGTAGCATCAATAAAAATGTTTTTTAATATGATTATTCTGCAAGCACAAGGTGCTGTAATACTAGCATTATCTGGCAGGATAGACAAAGCAATGAATGGCTTTAGAGCAAAACTTGAAACAGCTTATAAAGCCTCTGGAGGGAAAAAGGTCAACGTAATCTCACATTCTATGGGTGGACTGCTAGTGCGATGCTTCATGTCTATGAATCGTGATGTAAGTTTTCATGCTTAGGTCATTTTGCTTGTGCCAATAAAATCCTTTTCTTGATCTACCACAATTTTTAGGTATTTGCTAAGTATGTCAACAAATGGATTTGCATTGCTTGTCCATTTCAAGGTAATTTATTTGGACGGTTGGACCTTCAATTTGTTTATTCTATTCTTACTGGCCTCTGATAGAATATGACTTTTATGTTTATTATTATTATTTTTTTGCAGGTGCGCCAGGATGCATCAACGATTCTCTACTTACTGGGTTGCAGTTTGTCTATGGTTTTGAGAGCTTCTTTTTCGTTTCTAGATGGACAATGCACCAGCTGGTAACTTCTTTGATCAATTTCTATTAGCGAATGTAGCACTTTTCAGATTCTCAGTTTTCCATTTTTCCTCCATTAAAGCATGTTCCGGTTATATGCAGCTTGTTGAATGCCCATCAATTTATGAAATGTTACCGAATCCAGACTTCAAGTGGAAGGAAAAACCAATTATTCAGGTTTGGCAAAAGAATCCCGAAAAAGATGGAACTGTGGAGCTAGTTCTATATGAAGCAACTGATTGTGTTTCCTTATTTCAAGAAGCTTTGAGGAATAACGAGGTAGTAAGAATCAACTTGCTTTTTCCTTAAAAATGTGTGGCAATGATTTTCAGGGAATATTCGTATTCTGATTGGGTTCCTACCTAAACTTGAAAAAAAATCTTACATTATAAAAACTAAATTCATGAGCTTCAATGCATTTCCCTGACATAGATACTCTTTAATTCACTGATTTTTGCAATTTTCTCATCTCTCTATAGCTCACATATAATGGGAAGACAATTAAACTGCCATTCAATATGTCAGTCTTCAAATGGGCCACCAAGACCCGTCAAATTCTGGATGCTGCTGAACTACCTGATGCTGTTAGTTTTTATAACATATACGGGACATCATATGACACTCCATATGATGTTTGGTAAGTATTATGTTTTTTACTATAGCGTCACTAGGTCTCCTCACTCTTTATGATTTTCATTTCTGAAATTTAACATTTTGTTGGCTTGCTGTTTATCAATTTGCGTAGCTAAGATAATCTCGTGTATTGGTAGGGACTGGTCCTCTGGAAAATGCCAAATTATAAGTTAAACTGTACCCTTTTTTTTTTGGATTCTCCAGAAGTGTTTGATTGAAGATACAACAGTAGTGAGTCTGATACTTGATGCAGATGATTCAACTCCTGGGGTTCTAAATAATATTATTTGAACTTTTTTGCACAGCTATGGCTCTGAAACCTCCCCGATTGGAGACCTGTCAGAAGTGTGTCACACAGTGGTACTGTACTCTATTACCTGAAAGTAACAGGTTCTAGCTGTAAACTTCTGATTGCTGTTCGCCTGAATATGACTGTTGGCTGTCCTATTTTCAGCCGGCATACACTTACGTGGATGGAGATTGCACGGTTCCTATAGAATCGTCTATGGTAAGTTGATAACCATGCTATGTATGACTGTTGGATGAACCAATGTCAACATGAATCTGTTAAAATGCCAAATTGAAATTTCAAAAGTGAAAATCTCGTGGACTAAGGTCTATGGGTGATGTTTAGAGTAATTTAGCACCAATGAATAAATAGATCATACCCTTAGCACCTGTTTAAAATTCAGTTCAAGGAGAGTAGCATATCATTTCATTCAAGGTATTTATTCACATTCTAGGGCATAACTTCTCATGCTGTCACAATGATCACTGACAGGCTGACGGGTTTAAGGCAAAAGAAAGAGTTGGCGTCGAGGCAGACCACCGTGGTCTGCTGTGCGACGATAATGTATTCGAGCTTATCAAGAAATGGCTTGGTGTGAGTGAAGTTAAAGTGCGGCATGGCTTGTCGAAATCCAAAGTGGTGGCCTTGCGCCCAGAAGGGAGCCGGAGCTGCTGAATTGCTTATCGTGTCGCCTTGTAGATGGCACTACAATCTCTTCAAGAGAACTGTTATTTTATTTTGGACGTCCCCTTGAAGAGACGATGAACAACTGAACACACTGAAAGACTAGCGATTTGTAAATGTATGGGAGATGCTAGTCCCACCTGGAACCTGTGCTGTGAACGTTGCCGTTCTTTTTATTTACGAGCCTACGGCACGCATATTCGTTTCTATCCAAGTCTGCAGCGTACAACTGTGATATATTTACAGAATAAATATATGATGCCTGCATGCGAATGTTACAAAGGCTATTCCCAATGGGGTTTTATTTTTATCAAATAGGTGTCACAGGAGTTACTTCACGCCATAGTTTTGTTCAGCTATCAAAGTATACACACGTACATTTGCAGGAGTCAGTTGGCTACTAACTTGAGGCAGGAGCAGCTGATGTAGAGTCCTTGTTGTATGCCGGTCTACCTTCTCCAATACCGGGAGCTAGCTCCAAGCGGTTCTCAGTTGCAGCCTCCTCGTCCGTGGCCCCTGCAACTTGCGCCGTCTCCTCTGCAGTCTCCTTCGAGCCCCTGCTTACAGCAGCTCTAAGCGGTGAGTAGTGAAACTGGCTAGGCGTAGAACTATCAAGCTATGTATCTACCCATGTTCCAGAGACAACAGAAGCTGAAGAGACAGTACTTGTATGAATATATGACGAGGCCAATTGCTGTGCCGGCGAAAGCAACGAAGTACATCCAATCAACCTGCAGATGTGCAAAATTTATTTTCCATAGCTAGGATCGATTTATAAATGACTAAATGTGATGATCAAATGGAGAAAGGGATTCATGCCTGCTCATGGTAAGCGAAGATGCGAATTAGAACAGCCCACATGTCTGAGGTCAGGAGCGAGAGATTTAGCATGGTTGCGCCACATATCTGAAAGAAAACAGAAACAGGTTGGTTCTGTTGAACATTTCAGGCACCAATTTAACCGGAAGACGATAATGTCTCTACCTTGAGTATGTGAGGTACTGTCGAGTAAAACAAGAACATTGCCACCGCAAACCCAATGAAAGGTAGAATCTGAAAAGATATAGAGATGGAGCAAAAATAAATTTCGTCAACGACAACGTGAACGCCTAAGCAAGAAGCATTATGCTTCTCTCATTTGTTTAGAGTAGGAGAATATTACGATAAATTATATCTTGAAGTTCATGGAGGGAAGGAGAAGACTCACTGCACTAGCGTTCCAGTGGATTGATCTGAGTTCTTGTCGCTCAAGAATGCTTCTGTAGCACTGTCAAGGAAATTAAATCTGGTAGTTTTTGTGTATGTTCTTGCTATTCTGAAATCTGAATACCAATTGTCGGGTCTTCCATTTTGCAAGCCCTCGTTTGGATTTGAAGCATTAACCAGGAACATTTCTGGATAACAAATTATGCTTTCCTTTCATGAATAACAAGTTTAAGTGTCATTCTCCGATCCTATGCCAGCGTATATTATAGCCTCTGTAAATCTTGAAAGCAGGAAGGTTCAAATCATGAAGTACAAAGGGATAATGTAGTTCAATACACCAATCTCTATTTGTCAAACAGATGTACAGCAGGAAAAAAAAAAGTTAAAGAAATGAAGAAATTGGTGGAAGAAGCTACAATATTGGAATCAATCAATGCCATCGTCCCATGTTTTGTATTTTTGTAAGCCAGAGGATACATTTGTATGCCACTTATAATTGCTCCAAAGACACCTAGCATTGCCATCACCTCAACCCTGCTGCTTTTCTTGACAAAACACTCCTGAAATTTTGAAGACAGAGATATTCAACGTGCCACTAAAGAATGCTATTTGTGAAGTTAAAAATCACATCAACCACTAGCCTAATGAAAGCATATATATCATTCATCTAATATTGAATATGAAAATGGAAAAACAGATTAAATTTAGGGTTGCTTCGTACCTCAGTAACATTACTGACCGCATAAAGCGTGGCCCCAGCAATGACAAGCAAATTACCTTTCAAGGGGTTGGGTCCTCCTGCAAGACATTCAAAAATGTCAGATAACAATGGTTTACACATTATGCTTCTGTTTTCTAATTTGTAGCATACTCTTACTTGCTCGCGCTGAGGCATGCACATCTGAAAATATCCCCAATACAATTCCAGCGATACAAAGTCCAACACCAATGAACTTCCTCAACCCGTATTTTGTCTTCAAGAAGACCCAAGTGAGCAAGATGACACATGGAATTGCCCAGCAATCCAGGAGCATCACACTCGTCAGGGATGTATACTGATAAGCCTTCACAACTGCGTGAACAAATTAAAGTCAGGCTTAAGCTAGCATATACCCAACCCAACAAGAAACGAAAATGAAACTCCACTTCCAACAAGATCGCCTCCTTTTCATTTGCAAATGCGAGGTACGCACCGATGTAGTTTGCTTCCACATCAACAATGCCAAGGATCAAGTAGTAGTACCATTTAATCTGTGGAAAGGGGAGATATTTAAGGCTTCCATGCATTTTGATATGAATTTTCACATTATTGCATCGCCACATAAAAGTGGCGGCGACAATGAAGCAACTTATGAAGCACAGAGATAATGAAGCAGGTTTCCAAACTGTAATTTGTCGCCTTTTGTGTATCAGTATTCCCCCATAAACAAGTGCGAGAAGGATGTAATTGAGCAGTGACTGCGATGTTGGAGCATTGACACCTGAAAACAAACTTCATAGTTCAATCTCATTCTCAAAATTTTTAGAAACCTCCTAGTAATTCATAATCATCTGTCATCTGAAAGTTCTGAATCTTCTATCTCTTGTAATAAATGTAAAAGCTAATGAAATAAAAGAGGTGAAAGTCAAGCAGGGAAGCTACAGGAGTGAAATGCCGGTTTCTTGGCCGACCATGAAGAACTTGTGAACTAGAACCACGGCACCATTGAAGCGCAACGGTTCAGACTGACAGAAAAAATGCAGTACGTTTGCAGCAGTATTCTGCTGTACGAAGAACTCCTGCGGGGATTGGGGAAAGGCAGGCAACACAAGGCATCCCAGCTGAGCTGACGCTATGTCCGTACCTCGTCGAGCAAGCTCGGAGGAGGAGAAGCTGGTGGAGGTGATAAGCAGCGAGACGAACTGCCCCAGTGCAAGCCCCACGAACACTTCCCGCCGCAGCCATCTCGCCGGCGGCGCCATTATTTTCTTGCTTCTAATCTTCTCCTCTCTGGGCTCCCTTCCTAGCTAGACGCCAACGTCGCCGTCCGGCGTCCGGGTGTTGCAAGTTTGGCAACGACGGCCTGTGTAATTATTTACTTCCAGATTTCCTTAAAAAAATGTATGAACCACCAGCTGGTCAGCGTCGCTGCTTTGTGGAGCCACGGCGCCGCTTGTGCCGCTGGAGCTTGCAAGCGATCACATGCATGGATATCTTTGGGCGTGTTTGAAAAAAAAAAGTAGGGATGTGATACAATCATACAAATTCTGCAAGGATTGGCAGGGAAATTCGTTCAGTTCGATTATGAATGTGATGGAGGAGGGATGATGATTCAGAATCAGGAGTACAGAGCTAAATATCCCCTACTGTTTTGCGATGAGTTGTGCAATTAGCACGGTCGTATTCCTAGCTTGGCATCATTTACCGAACGAGAATATCGTACACCACTATTTTTATAATATCGTTGTGTTCACATGTAAGCTTGACATAGAAAAAAAAAATTTGTCAGAATCACGTACCTCAGTTACCTAACAGATCACGTTCGGACGCATGAAGGTCAAGAGTCGGACGATCACAGGTTTCGACCCCTCAGCGGCGACTTACGGCGGTCATGTCTTAGCCGCGCTGAGGGACGAAGACCTCGACCTCCGGAGATCGACCCTTGAGGAGCGACTCTAAGGGGTAGGTACCGCGTTATGGTACATTTATTCTGATGGTCAACTGTCATCCGTCCTGACGAGACGGGATGAGATTCACCACGGCGACACTCCAGCAGAAAGCTGCGACGGCTGTCAAACAAGACATGACAGCACTGTAGCTGGCATAGTGGCGCCGGACGAGCGTCACTGTACCCGCTGCTGCGTACGACGCGACAGGTCACGACCACGTCTGGGCGGAATGAAATGATGGCGACAACGACGGAAGGGCCCAGCTGTCAGCGAGACAGAAGGATCGTATGGGATCCATCACTTGTAACCTTCGAGAGGCCCGAGGAGCGATAGAGACACGACCGAACATCACCACAAGCAACAGCCACAAACACACGAAAAACAACCACGAGCTCGATTAGAGCCCAAGGGTTCTTGCATCCTTCCGAGCAAGCACCCCTACTCGCCCACGTTCCGAGTCCTCCCGCGAAGAGAGGATTTCGTCTTGTAATATTATCGTCGAAATAATCCGCTTTCTGGACGTAGGGTATTACACTGTTCGAGGTGGCTCAAACCAAGTAAAAAAACCCCTCGAGTCTGTCTTAGACTGGGCTATATCGAGTCCAAAAGCACACCACGCCTACGATCGTATATTTACTGTGTCGGTGATCAGAACGCCGACAAAACTGATTACTTTGTCATGCGTGGTGTCATATACTCATGATCTTTAACTTTTCTTTTTTAAGATAATAAGTAGAAATTCAGCCTCTATACCTTTGAAAGTACGTACACAACCAGTTTTTTAAAAAAGAGAACATTAAGCTCTCACACCCCAATTAAGACCTACAAGAATAAACACAGCTTCAAACAATCAAATCTACAAAAGCTCCGATGATGATCAAATGTCCAGTGGTTGAAATCGGTACTTAGCCCCACTTGAGTCGTCACTGTCAACAAACGTCGCCACAGAAAAGCTAATGTTCCCAAAAAGAGCCATCGTCTGATGATGCCAATGGACATGACAACACGACCGGAGGACATTCTAACCGTCTCACAGTAGTAAGTGTCACCGCCACTAAAATCTTAGACCAATACTAACAATCACAAACACCATGACAAAGCGACAGTAACCCACGACATCTGATAAGATGATAGCAAGTTGTCAGGCAGATCTACCGCTTCCCATGCCTTCAAGCTACCCAGTTGAGCCACGTATCTCACAACGCCACTGCATAGCAAAGGCCGAAGGAAGTTGGCAGACTGCTGCTAGAAAAGAGAAGCTCGAAGGTAATTGAGACCTAGCTTCGTAGATCCGGTGAAACCTGAAAGTCGTTGTTAAGCCGACGTGAAGAAGGATCTCGGCAGAATCTGACCGTCCATGCCGTTTGTCGTTGGTAACCAACTATTGTTTGAGCCGCATTCTGAAGAAGATGTCGGACAGATCCAGCCCCTAGGGATGGGGATCCAACCCCCTAAAACCTTACAATCCGACAATAGGAGGCGAGAGGAAGCAGAAGCGCCATTGCAACGAAGGCCATGCCTGGCGTCCACCTCAACACATCATGATCTTCAACTAATGCAGTTTATTACGTAGGAGTACTATGCCTTTGTTGTTTTGAAAAGCAGTGACAACCCAAGGAGGGGAATACTGCTGTATTTTAAAGGAACATGAGTACTCTATTTTTATTTGGAATAATAAGTTGACTTTTGGAAAAAAAAGCTAGCCGCAATTCTGTTTTCTAACACAACACTACATGATGTTTTCCTCTTGTTCTCCCAAGTCAACAAACAGGAACAGTAACAGAAGGCGCCATGTCTTGTTCTTCCTTTCCGTGTATGTACCCCATGTTTAGAGCTAGAGATGCAGTACAACATGGCGTCACTTCGTGTGAATTTTCAAACAAATTTATTTTCTTCATAAAAAAAAGTGTTGAGATCTCTGACGTGCAATAATTGGGATTTCGATTTTATTTTCGTTGTCACAGTGCTCTGTTTCGTGTTGATAAGAGGAACAACTCTGACTTTGTTATCGAGAGCATGCGTCTGAACGGTGCAAATGTTTTGTTTTTGTTTTTTTTTATGGGAACGACATTAGTTGTCGCATTCACGTGCAGCTTTGGCACGAGGTCCGACTCTTCATAACAGGCTTGTACCGGCCTGTTAATGACCCAGCTATGGCCCAGAGGCTTAAGCACGGCCCACGTTTTTCAGCTTCCCTGCTCTCCTCAACGTCCTCACTCGACGCCTCCGAGAGACGATGCCGGAGCTCGAGACGAATCGACACGAGCGCTTCCCCCGGCGCCTCTGGGCCTCTGGCATTACAGTGGAGCATCCGAAACGCGCTGCCCTGCGATCCTCACCAACGGTAACGTCTCCCCGACGCACTCGCCTCCTTGAGACCTCTCTCTCTCTCTCTCTCGTTTGGCGTAGGTCATTGCTCGTGAAGTCGCTATCGCTGCGGTGTCGAAATGTGGTCTCACGGGCGGCTGAGTCGACCTCTCGCGTTTCAGTAGCGTACCTACCTCGTTGCGTCCCCTCGGCCCGGCGGTTGAGTCTCCTAGGCTGCTTCCATGGTGCATGTTATTCTTAGCTGGATGCAAAGTCCTGTCTGTGAGGTCAGCAGGTAGAGGGAGACATGGGGATGGGGGGCGATTGGCTACTTGCCTACTGTTGTATTCATTGCCCCTTGCCGAATAGTACTGTACTGGGCTTTGATGCGGCGGTAGGTTGGTTAAAATCTGTGGGGTTCTCGATTCGTTCTGAGCAAGCTCAAGTAGGAGTAGTAGTTTCTTCCTTTCACCTTTTTTTTCTTCTAAAGTTTTTGGGAAACAATTTTACTGCTTGACACTTGTGTGTGGCGTTTATGCCGATTAATTTGGTTGATCGTACCTGATTTTGTCTCTCTTCCTTCATTCTCTTTTCAAATCAGGATCAGATAGTAGATGCAGCTGTTATTTGCACAAACTTTTCCATTATAGTGATTGTTAATCCTCCAGTTTAGTTTGGTCGATCTTGCCTTGACTTATCTTTATTTCTTCATTCTGTTTTCAATTCAGGGTCAGATAGCTGTTTTTTAATAATCTTACTTTAATGTTCTCATTGAGATTTCCAGTCCAGCTATGGGCAACATGCAAAATATTTGTTCTCTTCTCTCTTGAGAAGAGAACCTGTCCCATTTTGAAGGTCTTTGGAACTGATGATGTTTATGGCTGCAACTCTCTGGTTTGCAGGAAAAACAAAGATGAATCATGATTGCTAATATGTGGTAATATAAATATGGTAACCTGTTATTTAGATGGGTGACATATGATGATGACCTCTAAATTCTAGATTGTTTCATATGATGAGCCGATTACTCTAGTATTATATTGCTGACTAACATCGTATACACTTTTACTGCTTTATGTGGGTTATAGTTTCTAAGTTGTCAATGGAACTGCCTTGATCTAGATGTTTTTCTGCATATGTCCTTCAGCTTGATCCTTGGAACCTGTTAAGCCAACCAAATTTGTTAAGAACTTGTAGTGCCTAAATGATATGCTATTTGCCTAGAAATAACATGCATGTCTTCTTATTTTGTAGTAGGAAGAACACAAATGGAAGAAGATGTTGGAATTGTTAATGATTTTTATGGGGCTTATTGTTGATGCCAAGGGGGCAAAACAGGAGTCCTCCTTTGTGCCACTGGTATTATTTCTCCACTTTCTATGGTTCATGTTTTTGGAAACAGTGTTCTGAAGTGGAGACTAAGAATAATCCTTTGTAACTAAATATATTAGAAAGCGCCTAAGTTTTTATAAATAGTTCTTTTTTTTTTGAAAAATAGGCAAAGAGTTCTCCCTAACAGTGTTAACACATTTAGTCACTTCAATTAGCATAAAAATCTTCCCTAGGACCTGCATAACTTTTATCAGATTAGATGTTAATGAGCCTACTATTATTATGGGTTCAGTTTAGAGAGAGGTTACTTTGGATTTTGTGTCTTCATCATATACACTATTTTATTATACTTATAATAGAAAACATTCCATGGTTCCTACCTTCTGCCCCCGACGCCACTCTCCTTTTGGCAGTTGAAGTAATATGCAGCGACTGGTGATCCAAGATTGTAAATTGCTGAGAAGTCTCTGACATTGAAATTCTGCCGCCATCCTGGGGCATAAACTGCTTGCCTTGTTTGCTGTTTGAATAGCACAAAAACAACACGATGAATCCCAGCTGGTGGCCTTGGGCTTTCATAGGGAACTATTTCATTTCCTGAAAAAGTGTGTATTCCTTATTAGAACTGTTTTGATATCAGTTACTCAACTTGAGGCGCTGTTGGGCAGATAACAATAGTCCAACTGCTCAACCTGCATAAAAAGAGGTTCATTCATGTATTAGAGTGGGGGCGTCATACCCCTCTCTAAGGTGCTTAGCATTTGATTCATAGGTATGCTTTGAAACAACAGGGTAAAAAATAAACACCAAAGGAATCTAGAAATGCTTGCTTATTGTGTTACTATAGCTATAGTGTTTTAAGATCCATTCATAATCTCTTTTTTTTTGGTAACATTAATGTCCAAAGAACATGAAAATAGTCTTGCAGAAATGCAGGGAAAGGCTGCTTACGAAAGACCTAAAGTGGTCGGACCCTTCCCTAGACCCTATGCAAGTGGGAGCTATGTTCACCGGGCTGCCCTTTTTTTTATTAATGTCCAAAGAATAGTATATATCTCAAATGGTAGTCAATACAAAGAGCTTACATAGGTGTTACCTACCATAACGTACATCTGCTGACTCTGGTATATCTGTCACCAACCTGTGAAGAAATGAAACAAGGGCCCACCTTTAGATCTTTGATTTAATATCAGAAATTGTAACTATTCATGCATGATGTAAATAACTTCATTTCTATAATTTAAGGTCAGAACAATTTAAATCTTAAATTTCATAAAATGTATTCTAAAGGTTGAGTGTTTCTAGGAGATCCTGACCCCTGGAATAGTTACAATTTTATGAAAGTTTCCCCCTGGAAAGATCAACTTCTTTTCTGCTTACCGTCAATGGATCTCCTGCCTGCCTTATATAGACAGCAGGGCTAAACAAACCCTAAACCGACTAAAACAACCCTAAACAACTTAATCTTTAACTAACAAACCCTAAACAACCTAATCTTTAAACTAATAAACCCTAACTAATTGACTGCTACTATTGGGCAGGGTGTTGTGGCGTCCACAACACGCCACAACATCTTTTGTGTCAATCTCGAAACTGTGAATTATTTGGTCAAATATTTTTATGAAAGTTTACCTTGTTATGCTCGATGATTATAGCAACTGAGAATGATGATGTCCTAAAAGAATTCAGGTGAGAATGTAGGATCCATGACTGTCTTTAACTTAGTTTATCTACCACACAATTATGTGAAAGATTTTGCACAATTTTTTAGAGTATCTTGTCCATGGGTACGTGGAATATCTTTAAAATGATAAAAAGTAAGTCAGAATTTTTTATTTATTTCCATGCTGCACAATTCAACATTTTGAAGAAAAAGACTTTGGTTAAGTAAACTACAGTGATGGAAAATAATTAGGTTACACAGAAAAACTGTGCTTTCTTACCCAACAGCATATAGAACAAGAATTCTTCAGATGTTGATAGATGGAAAAGAATCAACCCCTCCTTTTTCGAGAGGGCTGCATTCCAATCCTGCAGATTATCTAGGTAAGGGGTTCTTGATCTATGAACATAGCAACAATGTGGCAAGTAGTATTCATTTTTATGTGAGAAACGTGGCATCATTGAGAGTTTAAGAAAGATGCAATGCAACTGCACTTGAATAACAAACTAAATAATCTTACCAATGCAAATATTCCCGGTACTCTGGTTTGCTTGGACTTGGTGCATCAGGATCCACCATAACCTTAGAAGAGATGAGTATTTTTCAGCATTTAAATATGGATAGGACAAGATACATGTTTTTACAAGGAGCTAAAAATTAACTCTGCAGAACAAATAAATGGAGCAGAATAAATTGTTAAACCTTTCGGTGACCTTAATGTAGGGTGTGACTTTTTTGACACAAGATGCCACAAGAAGTAGTAAAACCTGACTTACATGCCTAGAGTCATTTGGATGCTTCTGTGATACTGGGTGCCTGTGAATCTGTGACCAAGATTGTGTGCTTGGTTAAACCGGTATCTGGGAGTTATTTATCTTGTATCTACTCCCTCGTTTCACTTTTATAGGTCGTTCTAGCTTTGGGCACGGGAATTAAGAAAAAGTGAAAAAGTATGGTACGCAGAAAACGAGGAGGAAAGAGATAGAGATAGAGATTTATTGGGAAGAGAGAAAGTATATTGGAAAGAGAGAAATGTGTATTGAGAAATGAGAATGACATATATTAAGGAACAAATTTTGAATGCTAGAATGACTTATATTTGTGAACGGAGGGAGTACCTTTTTTTAATTTTTACCATGCGGCTTGATATTTATTGACGACATGGTGTGATATTCCATGTCATTACTGTTATTTCATATGTGGCAGCATCTATTCAGTTGCTTAGAGGATGTGCATAGGCAACAACCAGCAAGTAGCAAACTTTATCATGATAGCTCCAACCACTGTATACACAAGTAATGCTTTATCCTATCCAATATCCTTGTACCAGAGTGTACATATGAGATAGTCTTCAGAAGCATATTCTAAAGTAGCATGTAGGATGCATCTGCTTGATCATTAATAAAAGGATTCTATGTGGTGTTCTTTGTACAACCAACAATAGCTATCCAGGTGGATAATCTATTTTTATCCTTGCTACAATATTCTGTTCAACCTAATCAAGAGTGCCTAATGGTTATATCATCAAAGTTATAAAACCTATATTTATGTAAAGGAAAATTATGTATCATACTTTTAGTGGAATATAAATCACATTTTAGATATTGGTGGAACAAGTCACACAACGTGCTTTTAGTGAAACAACATTGATTTGCGTTGTGCGATATGTTTTTTTAATAGATTTTGGAAAGGAACTTAGGTGCTTTGAGCATATAATGTAGTGTTTGATGCTCCCCTAGTGAAAACCACTAGTGTTTGATCTGCATGGATCATTCTAAGAACCACTCACATAAAGAGAAAATTTTCTGATCAAGATCAAGTTTGATCTTATCAAAATGCAGTGCCGAAAGTACCTGCACACTATCCAGATCATGATCCTACAAGCTACTGTAGTTATTAGTCACTTACAAGTGTGTAGAGCTTCGCTTGGTCACGTCCTTCAATCTCAACATGTGGTGCATTGAGCACTGCAGATGATCGTAGCCCAGTACCATTTGTAATCTCCTTCTCACCATAACTAATCCTCATTGCTGCTGACTTGACAAAAGGATCCAACACATCACCAATTACCTGGCTCAATGCCAAAGGATCCCTTCCTCGCGACATAGTGTATTGTTATTGAGCTGATGGCTGCTTTGTTTATCCTGGTTGGTTCACAACAGGATGGAAAATGCAGTGTGGTGGAAGGTCTGTCTAATGATATTTTTCCTTGGGAAGAATGGAGCACTTCTTTGTAAATTTATATTTGTCGTGAAGCATCCACTTTATGTTCACAACATTCCTTTGAGCACTATAAGAAGATAGAATTTTACTTTCCATACAATATATTATTATTATTTTACCTTAGTTGCTTCTTTATTGCATGGTCGTATAGGGCAGCTACCCAACTCCAGATGGCCTAGTTGGAGTTGAAGCTGTATGATCTTTGTTGATGATATCTATGGTCAGTTTTCCATGCATATATTCTCCAAAGATCTGGAGGTATGTTTAAAGCTCCAAGACTTAACCTCCCCTGCATGGCGCCTAGGCTGGGCCTGGCCAAAGGTTCACGATGAGTCATTTCATGTTCATCGATACTTCTCTGAGTGGTGAGCACAAAGCTGAAGAAAGATTCTTTGGATCGACATCACAATGCAGGAGTACGAAACCTGGGGAGGTAGATGCAGGTCAGTAGCAATCTTCATCCTTCTCTCTATTTACTTTTCTTGACGGCTATAGGAGTATCTGGTATGTTACTCTTTTCTATTGTCTGAATGAACACTATTCCATAGATCTGTTAGGACCGTAGTTTCATCTCCCATAGTCCCCGTTCATGAAGCTAAGTAAGTGGAGTTTTCTTGTCAAAGGCCATAGACGAAAGCTGATACTCTAGCCAAAGACACTTGAGCTATCTACAGCAAGACAGCTGCATGACTACCCATTACACCAAAGCTAACGACTCTGAACAGGAAAAACACCAAAACCTAAGACTGAAAACCGAACTGGCCATTGTCCAGGTAAAAATTGTTCTTGTTCAGAAAGCGACAGATGATGATTGGCATTTAATTTTTACCTGACTTTCCTATGCCTATACAATGTCAGATTTCCAAAACGACCACCGTCTATTCATGTGTAGTTACTTATTTCCTTGTGTTATTTCCTTTTGGAGAGGCCTTTCCTTATTCCATTGAACATAGCTGTATGCCTGCACAGGATTATTCGGACCAAACAGGAATCAGAAAAGCATTTCCCAGCCTACGTTACAGTATCAATATCTTGATATCATCAGAAGGCCCTATTCTGATTCGCCACAGCATTTAAAATCTCATGGCGAGAAAAACATATTGCAATTTTGATAGTGTGAACGGGTATTTATATTTCCAATAACCGAACAGAGTCACATCATACTATGGAATTTTCATCAAAGTTGTTCCAACCAGAGCACGTACTGCCTCGGCTCTCCACGCACGCATCAAAATCTGTACATTCTGTACCTTATACTCTTAATTGTTGTAAGCTTCAGAATAAGTACTCTGTGCGGTCCCATGCTTCTTTCACATTCTCTAGATAGCATGTGAGACTATGCTGGACTGTAAGCAACAATATCAGGAAAATTCATTTGTTCAAATTGGCTTTGACTATTACTCTAGAATACCACTTTGCACGTGTACTTCAGCAAAGTTGCCTCAAGGCAAATACAAGGAATATACTGAACATCTGACTATCTTTTTGGAATAAAGGTAGGGTCTTGCCGATTAGATGGGCATCTCTTCCATGACATTGACATAGCAGGCAGAAAAGCTGAAGATCAGCTTTGAATTTTTGAAAGCTCCTGCATGACAACCGTAAGGGGAAAAAGGTGCCAGGGAATTTGCCCGCACTGCAAACACCCTACCCCTAGCTGCTGAAGATGAACTCTGGCCGTGCAACTACCTCTGCTCTCTCTAGAGTGTTCCAAGCCAGCTGGAAATGGCGCTGAAGTTTGGATCAGTACCACTATACCAGGTGAGAGCTGAATCTAATTCCACTGGAGGGCAATCTTATCACCCTGAAATCCTGCACTAAAGATGCTAGATAGAGCTCACATCACACACTTTTGATTCTTGTTTTTAGCAGCTAATGGATAAATGCTAGAGCCCTAGCTAGGCCCTCATGCTAATGACTAAATTACTTGATCTTGGCATGAATTGGACTGTTGTCCTGTCAAATGACTTGATCTGGGCACGAATTGGATTGCTGCCCTGTCAAATGACTTGATCTGGGCACGAATTGGATTGCTTCCCTGTCAAATTACTTGATCTCGGCATGAATTGGATTGTTGTCCTGTCAAATTACTTGATTTCTCCATGAATCGGATTGTTGTTTGCGGTGCTGGAGTGGAAGGTGCGCTACGCGGGCAGCTCTCGCACCGCAGGCTGCATGCCTTGCATCGACAGGTGCAGGAACTGGTTCAGGTGGCCTTGCCGAGGGAACGGGCGCGGCTATTGCACTCCGCAATGAGAATGAATGACAAGACGGCTTCTGCCAACATCTTAGTGAAATGATTGCTTTTGGTATTTGCTTAAGAAAGTTCAGTTCTAATATTATTTCTTTATCTGAAGTTTTTATTACCCACTTAAATGATTCAATATGTTTATTCAGTTTGCGAGTGGGAAACAAGTTTAACAATCCACCAGTGCCTAATAACGTGCAAAACATCTGAACAATCGGTACAATTTAAGGGGAATAACAACACAGAAGTTGATTCTCATTAACTGATGCCCTTGTAGTACGTGGGCGTAGGAACACCTCATCTTTGTTTAGCGTGATCTTATGTATACTAAACACAAGAGTGATAAAAATAATTAATATGAAGGTTCAGAAGGCTTTTGCAAGCTTGATCTGCAATTCTGTATACTAGATCTTATTCAGTAAGCTACTCGTAGTGTACACTACAGTGATGTCCGATTATTCTTCAGACGTGTGGTTTGATCGTAGACCTGGAATGCTCAGTCCCATCTTTCTAAGGACGACTTTAGGCACTGCAGGAGGGTTATTGAGGCCCATGCTTCTACTAAATTCGTTGGCAAGTGATACAGGCTGGTATTTGTCACGTCCAATGTATTTATTTGAATTATAGTAGTATCCAAGCCATGCCTGATAAGCACTTTCCTTGTCCTTAACATCAACATGTGCAAGTGCCTTTTCAACCTGCACGCAAAACAAAATTAAGTTGATGCACATTTCATGAACTATGATATAATCAAATGACAAACTAAGCTGTCAACCAGATATGCCACAAATAACTCAGAAAGCATTTTCCCTTTCCCTTTTCAAAATGATAGGTAGGTATACATACAAATCAACTGAGTAAACCATTTGCGTTCAATTTGGTACTTATGTGCTACTTCAGGGTAAAATGTTATTACAAGGGGAAAAACTACAACTCTAGGTTTAGAACAAAAACATTCAGCGGCTTTTCATGTCAAGAATTGTAGAATTTTTATATACATATCCTTCAGATCAAACACATGGAAATATAAGAACTGTAAGATATGGACTTAAGATAGCTTTATGTACCTTTCTTTTAGTGTCCAGATTGTTGTGTTGCTTCAATAATGGGCAACTCCTGCTTGCTTCTCAAGAAGTATTCTTCCCATAGGGTTAATAATAGGATTCCAGTCCCCTCGTTACCTCTGCGACCAATTTTGCCAAGTCAATGAATATATTGCTCTCTGTCAGTAGGCACTCTCAACGAGGGTTTACAAAATCGGTAAAATCGGTAAGTTTTCGTGAAAACTGGTCCAGTCCGATATCATCGGATCATCGGTTTTCGTTAAAAACCGCACCAAAGTACTGTAACAAAACGGTAAACCGACCAATTAGCCGGCCGATTTTTCTCGAAAACCAAAATCGAAGCTGTAGTGATTTTAAAAACCCTGCTCCCAACTGCAATGACGATGATGACATCAGTCAACTAACTACGGAGTAGCTATTAGTTGCATGGAGAAAGATATTTTTCAATTTATAAATGTTAAGCAATTTTATGAAGAAATTTAAGGATCTCTCATTTGGAGTTAGTAGAATATACTATAATTCCATATTTGCAACTGTCAACAAATAAACAGAACAGTAGCCAATAAGAAGTCAAAAGAATTTGCAACTGTCAGCAAGTAAACAGAACAGTAGCCACTGCTTTGGCTGAGAAGGAGGTTGTCGCTGAGCTCGGCCTCATCCTCGAGGAGGCTCTTGGCGGCGCCGGTTGATGAGCGCGCACGAGAGGAAAAGAAGCGCAGGGAGAGGTGCGCGGCGGCGCCATTTCGTGGCGGAGCGGGAGAGACAGAGAGTGAAAAGGGTCCGCGACGTGGGAGGCGGCGGAGGTGGCACGGCGGATAAGCGCGAGGAGGTGCTGGTGGCTGCTAGTACGTGCCTACGCATGGAGGAGCCGGGCTGTTTGTTTGTACGTAGCACGGGGGAAATGGAGGGGAAAAAAATTGCGGTTGACGAGGTCAATCCATGGCTTTGACCGTTGCAGTGCTTCTGTGGACTCCACGGCACGAGTCTCCCTTTCGTTCCCCCACCACTACCAGTCTACCACCACCAAGTCATGCCGCGAAGCTTCCCTCGCAACTGCAGCCCGCCTCCTCCCTCCCTCCCGCGCGCCACAAGGTCAAGCCGGCAACCGCCCCCGGATGACAGACGAACCCTAGGTAACCCCGTCTTGCTCCCCGCTTCCCCGCGCAGTGGTTCTACGGGTTCAGTCGGCGGAGGTTGGTGTGTCGCTGTCGCTGGAACCCCACGCTTTGGGTCTCGTCGCGGGGATGAAATTATCGTGGTGGTGGACTATATCCGCTGCTCCTGTTTCGGTCTTCTTCATGGTTTGTTATCCGTCGAGAACGAAGTCCTCGTCTACAGTCTACTTCGATGGCGCGGCTGTAGAGTTAGGAGTATAGTTTGCGGTTGCTAAGCTGCGAGGAGGCGTCAGGGGCTGTAGAATAGACGAGAGGTCGGGCTACCGTTGCTAATTGATAGGCAGGGTTTGTTTGGATGTTAAGCAGTCATTATGTTGCTTCTGTGCACTTATCTGTGGACGCAATTCGGCCACCATTGGGTCAGTCAAGTTTTTTTTCAATTGGATTACATCCTACCTTTTTCTGTGCAATGTATTCCTTTTTGTTCTTTTCGTTAATTTTCTGTCCTGTGACATGGAGGTTATGTTCAGTTTATCGGTCTCATGAATTTTAGTATGATGTTTGTGAGGGTACATCTTGTCCTTACTGTTTAGTGGCCACAAGTCTTGCCGTGTTTTGATAAATCATCAGAGATATTTATGTATGCAGACACCACACCTGGAGAATGATTTTGTACTACTAGGCACCTAGCAACAACATTGAAGAAAAAAGGATGATGGGGCGAGGCGACAGATATGTCAGGTCAGCTCCTTCCGTTCCTTGTTCCAGATGGTTTCTACTCATCCAAATAACAGTAGTTTGCTGAGGTGTTTCACATCGTAGCAAACTATCACTAGCAAAAAAAAAAAAATATATGTGAAGGGGTGCGATCTATTTTGAGTAAGGAAACATGCCTAGCTCAAATGAACATTTGAGCAAGATCGTGAAAATGCCTACATGCTGTTAGACTCTCTGGTTGGAGTGTTGAGAAGGCCAGAAGGTTGGGAGTGACTAAACCTAGCCATTTATATGAACTGACAGGACCATACAAAGATGAAGAAAGGCAGCCCAGTGCACGTAGCTCCTACTTGTGCAGGGTCCGGGGAAAGGTCTGACCACTTTCGGTCTTTTGAACGTTACCTTTCCCTGCATTTCTGCAACAGGCTGTTTCCATGACTTGAACCCCCAACCTCATGGCCACAAGGCAACAAATATGAACAGACAGAAATCCTTTGGCTCCTAATCTACACCCTCTTCGCCAAATTTCTCTGTCCTTGGTGTCAGATCCAGTTGCTGTGAATTCTAAATCAGGTTGCATAAGGCTCTGATTGATTTTTTTTTTAAAAAAAAAACATAACAAACTGAAAAACAGGTGCACATATGCATGCAACTTAACTGGAATGTACAAAATACCTGATACCCTTCATCTTGGATCATGCCCTTGATGACCATAGCAACATCAGATAGTTCGCTGCTTTGATGTAGTCATAAGTGATGATCTTCATGTTGTAAGTAAGAAACTTTAGACGTCAAACCATTCTACATGTAAACCATGAGATGTGCCTAGAGATGGACAGGTTAACTTCTGCCATTCCTATGGGGGATGCACTTGAGCTTGTCTATCGTGTCTCGTGTAGGATTGTACTTCTTTATCAGAGCCCAAGTACTTGATCTTTGTCCTACAGTACTGGGTGGAAATGAAAACAATGGCTCCATAGATGTGATATGTTGTTTCATTGAACAGACCCGGCTGAGTGAAAACAAAATTTTAAGCTTTCAGGAACATATATTAATGAAAAATTTAACACATTGGAATTAAATTTAGTTTTTAATCTTTACATGCAATAGTTGTTCTGAGAATCTTGTCGGTTTATGTATATACAGGTTTCAGGACTGGAGATCTGAGCAGTCTGTTAGTTCAGAGAACATAGTTATGCCACGTCGAAATGATGGCTCAGTCTTCAGTTCACTTAAAGAAAGAGTTGCCAGGTTTTTCACGTTCCTTGGAAACCTTTGGCACTCTGAAACCTCAAGCATACAAATTTTGGCTGAAAGGAAGTCTACAGCAAAAATTCTTCATCCTCAAGGACCATTTTTGCAGAAATGGAACAAGATATTTGTTATATCATGCATACTTGCAATTTCAGTGGATCCACTGTTTTTTTATATCCCAGTTATCAATGATGTAGAACACTGCTGGTATTTGGATAGAAAGTTGGAAATCACAGCAAGTGTCCTCCGCTCTTTCACAGATATTTTCTACATCCTCCATATCATATTTCAGTTCAGGACAGGCTTTATCTCATCTTCTCCTACAGCTTTTGGGCGGGGTGTCTTGATTGAGGATAGATATAAAATAACAAAGCGGTATTTATCAACATATTTTCTTATTGATGTCTTCGCTGTTATACCCCTCCCTCAGGTACTTTGTGTGACAAACACCTGCTCTCAGGAACAATTTGGTAGCAGAATAGAAATTGTTATTTATATTTTACCCAATAAAATCTTTTCTGAATACTTAACATACCATAGAAATGTCCATTACAATTAGTCTACGAGGGTATGTTGGTTTACAGAAACAAATCATATATACATTGATGAGCATCAATTTTAGTAGTCAGTGTCAGAAATGCATAAAAGTAGCTTTAGCTTGTTAAGGTCACACTATCATTGTATTGTGTCGTATGGTAAATAAATAGATGAGATAAAGATCACATGCAGTAAATATGCAAACTAAGGCCTATGTTTGTATTTTTGTTCAATGTTAAAGATTCTAACCATGATAGTTTTGTTCCTAGGTGGTTATTTTGGTCGTGCTACCTAAGCTTCAAAGCTCTGAGGTTATGAAGGCCAAAAATATCTTGATGCTTATAGTTATATGCCAGTATGTGCCTCGGCTAATCCGAATAAGGCCAATATATCTCCAGATAACAAGATCTGCTGGGGTAATTACAGAGACAGCAAGAGCTGGCGCTGCTTTCAACCTTTTACTTTACATGCTTGCCAGTCATGTAAGTATTGTATACTTATTATATCTGAATGGAGAATTGAATTGTCACAATTTTCTTCAGTAAAATTAGTTGCTGGTGTAAACAGGAGCAGTTATGTACTGTAGAGATCAAAGAGATTGTAAAATAAACTTGGGATTCATTTTTTCATAGTAATTGTCAGTGGAGTCACATAAATATGTCAGATAACAGATTAGTTGCTTCCTTTGATTAGATTGCATACTATCAATATCTACATAATGATATCTGTACTTTAAGTGCACTTCATAGCTTTTCTACATTTTCAATTTGGCCTGCAACTTTGAAAAAGGTCCACGCACATGCACGCTATAATCTTCCTTGTTTACCCTAGTAATCATGTAAAATATCCTATTCCCTGAACATTGAGTTGATAAAAATCAGCTAACCTGGCTGATTGGTACTTGCTTTCCATTCAAGGCAACGAACATGTCCAATCCACTCCTTTGGACCCACTAGCAACGTCATTAGAAACTAATCTCTCAACTGTTTCAGGTTCTTGGAGCTCTTTGGTACTTGCTTTCCATTGAGCGCAAAGATTCGTGCTGGAGACATCAGTGCAGCACCACCAAGGGATGCAATCTTTCATATTTGTATTGTGGAGTTGTTGGTGACAGAAGTGGAAATGCTTTCTTAAAGGACAGATGTGTTCCAACTGATCAGACAAATAAAGACTTAGGAATATATGCCATGGCTATAAAAAACATAACACAATCGAAAAGTTTCTTTGAAAAATTATTCTTTTGTGTTTGGTGGGGTCTGCAAAATCTTAGGTGCGATCAAGAGAAATCTTTTATATGTTTATGTTTTGAGTCAATTTCACAAAACTACAGCTAGTTTGTCAAAACTATCACAAAACTACAGATTTAAGGAAGTATTTCACAAAACTACAAATTTAGTGCATTCATGTATCACAAAACTACATATTTAAGGAATTGTATCGCAAAACTACATATTTTGTGAGTGGTGTATCACAAAGCTACAGATTTAAGAGTCACAAAATCTGTAGTTTTGTGATACAACACTCACAAAATATGTAGTTTTGCGATACAATTCCTTAAATCTGTAGTTTTGTGATGCATAGATGTACTAAATCTGT